>JANIWX010000042.1:0-86299 GCA_030705205.1 Huiozyma sinensis
TGCTTGAGTGGGGGAGAGAGAGAGTTGTTGTTGGGTAAGAGAACAGTGCGGGTTTACACCAACCTCCTTTGCTTAATACTTGTATATAAATGAGATTTGGACTGCCAATCCCGGAATGTTCCACTTCTTGTCCTTGTAGCGGATTCTTTTCTCCTATAGGTGAGGAGAGGTTGTTATCTTTCCCTCACTACACTCTCCAACTTCCTCCCTTTTCTTAAAAAGGACCAAACACATACACACACACGTTTGTTGTAACTGCAGAATGACTCGTGATATTCAGAACCATCTGCTATTTGAGTGTGCCACAGAGGTGGCCAACAGGGTTGGTGGGATTTACTCGGTCTTGAAGTCCAAGGCCCCAGTCACCACTGCCCAGTACAAGCAGAACTATATGCTGCTGGGCCCACTGAACAAGGCCACGTACCAGCAGGAACTGGACCAAATTGACTGGGAAGCGGACGATGCGTTCCCAGAGGACTTGAAACCTGTCCAAGAGGTGTTGAAGTCGATGCGTTCAAAGGGTGTCTACTTCGTCTACGGTACTTGGTTGATTGAGGGCTCCCCCAAAGTGATTCTGTTCGATTTAGGGTCCGTCAGCTGGAACCTAAACAACTGGAAGGGTGACTTGTGGTCACTGGTAGGTATCCCATCCCCAGAAAACGATATAGAGACAAACGACGCAATTTTGTTGGGGTACACGGTCACATGGTTCTTGGGTGAATTAACTGTGAAGGATACTAAGCACGCTATCATTGCTCATTTCCACGAATGGTTGGCTGGTGTCGCTCTACCACTGTGTAGGAAGAAGAAAATCGATGTAGTGACTATTTTCACAACACATGCTACTCTACTGGGTAGATATCTATGTGCCGCCGGTGACGTTGATTTCTACAACAACTTGGCGAATTTCGACGTCGATCAGGAAGCTGGGAAGAGAGGCATTTACCACAGATACTGTATCGAGAGGGCAGCTGCCCACACGGCAGATGTGTTCACCACAGTCTCGGACATCACAGCGTTGGAGGCGGAACACTTGTTGAAGAGGAAGCCAGACGGGATCTTGCCCAACGGTATTAACGTGGTGAAGTTCCAGGCTGTACACGAGTTCCAAAACTTGCATGCTTTGAAAAAGGAGAAGATCCACGAATTTATTAGAGGACACTTCCACGGTTCCTTTGACTTCAACCTGGACAAGACTTTGTACTTCTTCATCGCCGGTAGATATGAATACAAGAACAAAGGTGCGGACATGTTCATCGAAGCATTGGCTCGTTTGAATTACAGATTAAAGATGGCTGGGTCGAAGACCACAGTTGTTGCGTTCATCATTATGCCAGCAAAAACCAACTCTTACACAGTCGACGAATTGGAGAGTCAAGCTGCTGTAAGATCTTTGGAATCCACCGTCTCTGAAGTCACCAAACACATCGGTAAGAAGATCTTCGACCATGCCTTGAAATTTCCAAACTCGGGGGTTAACACGGAAATCCCAGTCGACCTAGATGAACTACTATCCCAGTCCGACAAGATCATGCTGAAGAGAAGAGTTCTGTCTCTACGAAGACCAGACAACCAACTGCCACCCATTGTTACGCACAATATGGTTGACGACGCCACGGACCCTGTGTTGACGCAGATCAGACACGTGCAACTGTTCAACAAATCAAGCGATAGAGTCAAAGTCATCTTCCACCCACAGTTTTTGAATGCCAACAACCCAATCTTGTCCTTGGACTACGACGAATTTGTTCGTGGTTGCCATTTGGGTGTGTTCCCATCATACTACGAACCTTGGGGTTACACTCCAGCTGAATGTACAGTGATGGGTGTTCCCTCGATCACTACCAACCTGTCTGGTTTTGGTGCGTACATGGAGGATCTGATTGAGGCAAACCAAGCCAAGGATTATGGTATTTACATCGTGGACAGAAGATACAAGGCTCCAGATGAATCCGTCGAACAATTGGTCGACTACATGGAAAGTTTCTGCCAAAAGACTTTGAGACAGAGAATCAACCAAAGAAACAGAACGGAAAGGTTGTCTGATTTACTAGATTGGAAGAGAATGGGCCTAGAATACGTCAAGGCGAGACAACTAGGTTTGAGAAGAGCGTACCCAGAGGAGTACAAGCGCTTGATGGGTGGTGAAGACGTCAGTGACGAAAACATGGACACTCTTGCCGGCACCAAGAAATTCAAGATTGCCAGACCAATGAGTGTACCTGGGTCTCCAAGAGACTCCAGATCCGGTAGCACCGTGTTTATGACCCCAGGTGATCTTGGTACTCTGCAGGATGCTAACAACGCCGATGATTACTTCAACCTAAGTTTGAATCCAGACGGTACTCCCGCTAATGATGACGAAGACCCAATTGATGATGACGAATAAGTTTGAAGTATGAATAGTGAGTAATAAGCTCTATGATATTCCAATAAAAGAGATGTAACAAAAAAAATAATATAGGAGCATGGGTTATGTCAGTAGGAGTACTTAATCTAATTAATTTGTATATATCTCTCACCCCCCCCCCCCTTAAATGTATGTCGGATGAGGTTTTCCAAGTCCCAGTAATAATACTAAATTTAGTCTCCTTTTGGGGGAAAGATGCAATACTGAAGAGGCAAAATAAACTTGTAAAAGTGAAAACACCTCGAGCTTATCAATGCAACACTATAAACTCCATTCCACTGCTCTGTCTCCCGCAACAGCTGCTATATTCTGCATTCGTCAGTAGCATACGTATAGATATATACTGTTTTCACGTGACCAAATGCTGCTTTCTTTTCTTTTTTTACCTTTTCGACGTTTAAAGGGGCATATGCTTGCCTTTGATGATTTTCTATTGTTGCTTGTAGTTTCTACGTATAAATGAGTTGCACATAGGATGGAATGAGATGCTCAAGGGAATCAAGTTAGTTTCTTGTATCAAGTAATAACAATATAGAGTTAGGGATGAATGGGAAACCGGCTGATTCGAGAACGAAAGAAGATTATGTATTTGGGAAGACACTGGGCGCTGGTACGTTTGGTGTCGTAAGACAGGCCAGAAAACTGTCGACGGATGAAAATGTAGCAATAAAGATATTACTGAAGAAAGCGCTGAAGGGGAATGACGTACACTTGAAGATGCTATACGATGAACTGGCCATTCTACGGAAATTAGACCATCCTAATATTGTGAAATTCAAAGACTGGTTCGAAACTGACGAGAAATTCTTCATTGTTACTCAGCTTGCTATCGGGGGTGAACTATTTGATAGGATCGTGACAAAGGGCAAATTTACAGAGGTGGATGCTGTAAGGATCTTGGTTCAACTACTAAAAGCGGTCGAGTATATGCACTCTAAAAATATAGTTCACAGAGATATCAAACCTGAGAATGTGTTGTATATTGACAAATCAGACGATTCACCCTTGGTACTTGCTGATTTTGGGATTGCCAAGGAGTTAAATACAGGGGATGAGCTTATTTTCAAGGCTGCCGGTTCTTTGGGGTACGTTGCTCCAGAAGTATTGACAACTGGCGGTCATGGTAAACCATGTGATATATGGTCTATTGGTGTCATCACCTATACGTTACTATGTGGATATTCTGCATTTGTGGCGGAGAGCGTAGAAGGATTCTTAGATGAATGTATTGCTCACGATACGCCTGTTGTGTTTCATAAACCTTACTGGGACCACGTTTCAGATGATGCCAAAAATTTTATTCTGCGAGCCTTGGACTTGAATCCAAGGTCGAGGCCAACGGCATCGCAGCTTCTGGAGGATCCATGGATCGTCAGTGAAGAATTACTGACACACAACTTGCTGCCCAGTGTTAAAAAGAACTTCGACGTACGCAAGAAATTCAAAGAGGCTGTCGAGATCGTTAAACTGAACAATAGAATCAAGAAGTTGAGAGGGATGTACTGTGGTGTGAACGGAACAGATTCAGATATTGAGGAAAATACTTCGAGAAGTAATTTGCAGCTCGATTTATTGTCACACCGAATGAAATCATTGAATGTTAACAATAAGAGGGATAGAGATTTGACAGATGATGAGAAAAAGCTAAAGAGCTGTCTCACGCAAACTACTTTTGCCCAATTAGTTAAAGCAGCCACTACAAACAAAGAAAAAGTGTTGAACTATGGTGAAAATGATAGTGATATTGACAGTGCTGAAACTAGGACAAATACAACAAACCCATCAAGTGACACACCTTAATCTGTCATCTCTAGAGCATAATCACTTTTCTGGCCTTAGTAATTTTGTAATATGAACTTACAAGTTCTATTTGGAACTTCTGTAACAAAGTATGTAATTATGGTTGATTCCATTTCTATTTCGGTGTATCTACCATTAAGTATTTATTCTTCATCGGATAACGGTCTCTTCCGCGGCCTGCCAGGACCACGACGAGCAGGCTTCACTTCTTGTGGCTCCTCTTCATATTCATCAGAACTGTCATCATCAGCATCTATTTCAATTTCCTCTACATCCGCTTCTAAATCCTCATCTTGGTACTCATTTTCAGAGGGGGCATCATCATCAGATCCATCTAGAACCTGGTCTGAATAGTTGAGCTTATGGACTCTTCTCAGTTGACGTCTCCCAGGTTTCATGTCACCATATTTCTCTTTCAGGTCTTCGTAAGCAGCCAGAACAAAATGCATCTTAGACAGGTAATCCTTCATAATTTGTAAGCGAGCTCTCGAAAGATTGTACTTGGGGTCTTTAGGTAATGGGTGTTTGTTTACCGTCGTGTCATGTACCATCTTCTCTTTGCTGGCCGCATCCGGTTTTTCTACTGGTTCATTAGCTACAGGTGTGGCTTCGTTACTCCCTAATGGACCATCGGCAGTAGCAGCAGTAACATCGGTTTTAGCAGGTGCACGAAATATCTTCAGATCTATAAGTTCGATAAATTCCTGTAGCGTTTTCAAATCATGGCAGACCTCGTACCAATAGACCTTCCCATGAGTGCTGACGCCTTTACTGACATCACGAACCAGGCTGGGTGTATCGTGATAGAGAACTTTGAATTGACTGCTCATGTTTTGTCCAAAATTTTCAAACAACGTATCACTGTTATAGACTCCTTCTTGGAATTTTTGTAATATGTCATTTAATGTTCGAAGATCGGTAAATGTACTGATCTTGGCATCTGAGCCATACGAATGCAGCCTTGGAAGGTAAAAGTCACCCATATGTGGAATTCTTCCTATGAAAAATTCCTGGCATCTCAACTGATACACTTCATCCGCAAATGGATTGGCTAGCGGGTTGTCGTGCAATTCTCCCTCGAAAAGTGACACCCATTTGTCATAGAACGATGTCAATAATCGATCTTCCTGTTCTGGATTCTCTGCTTTTTGTAGAGCATCTTTAATCTCTTTGATGGTATCCAGTTTCTTTTGAAGCTCAGGTTGTTTGCCTTGTCTCAGCAACTTCTTGTAATGCTTTTTCTTGGAACGGATCTCCAATCGATTTTGTACTAAGTGGCACAGTTTTTTGAACAGAAGAAAAGTAGACTTGTCACCATCGATAAGATACCTGGGCACATGTTGTGTCTGGACGCCAAACTCAGGTTCAAACTTCAAATGCGACAAATGATGTATCTGGTTATGTACCTGGATCGATTGGGTCGCGCACCAGTCAACCAATGCGCGTAGCATAATTACACGATCGTTCGGTTGTAAAGCAAGAATACCTTTATCAGCCAGTTCTGGTGCTTTGAGTGGGTTTTGTTCATCTTCAAGCGGCGCATTTGAAGGCCAATCGTAGATGTTTGGGCATAAAATATGTGGTACCTTTGGATCCACTGGAACAGTATCGTCATGCTCGAAATGCTTGTTGATGGGGGTTTTTCTGTCCATATTTGCAAACGCTCTCCATTCCATCGGATACCCCCATTCTTTAGCATCGGTTTGTAATTTTTCCAACGTTGACTTTACAGCTTTTTTTGGGAATGGTTTCACGTCCTGTAGTTCAAGTGGTTCGCCAATATCTTTTTCCTTGGCGTATACCACCTTCAATAAAGTAACAAACAGTAAAGTGAGCTTATCCTGAGAAGCTATGACATCCTTAATAGGCAATATATCCTGGTATAAAACATATTTCTGTTTCACATCAGAATAAACACCCATAAATGAGCCAGACGATGCACCTGGGTATAAGTCCAAACCAATTTCAAAATCTTGGAAGGACAAACCCAACAGATCCGAACCAAACAGTACGGAAAATTTGTTGATAAAGGACATTATTTTAATAATATCTCCAGCGTAAGGCACCATAATTGTATTTGGACTTTTCAATCTTGAAACAATACTATGTTGGGATTTGAAGTCAGAGTTCAGCAAGGGAGTCGCTGATGCCCAATTTGTACCTGTTAATACGGGTTCCTGTAGTCCGATACCACTGGATATAGGATTTGGAGTTGACTTTTTTTGGGCAGGCAAAGCACTACCCTTAGCAGCCGGTTTCTTGTTTACTTGGCCAGGTTTCTTGGTGCTCGATTTTAAATCCTTCTTTTTATCGTTCTTCCCAGCATCTTTTACATTGGTTTTTGCTCCTTTGGAAGTTTTCTTTGGTTTGGGGCCTGGTTTCCCGGCATTTTTTGCTCTTTTCTTATAAGGTCTTTTTTCAGTAGAATATTCGATTTCAATGTCCACTCTCGGTTTGGGAACACGAGAAGATCTTCTTAACCCAGCATTCGTTGAAGTGGTTGCATTTTCACCAAGAGTTTGCATTACAGCACCATTGTCTATATCTTCTCTATTTTCCTTGTCGTTTGGTATCTGGCCCGATTGGATGGATGCTGGAGTAGTTTCAGCTTCCCGAGAAACAACTGTTTCGGTGTTTCCAGTTATAGATCCTTCAACGGATGCCATTGAATCAGGCGGATCACTCATAATTCTTGGGGCAGTTTTTACTAGTGTTGACCCAGTGAATGGTAGGATGATGGTGAAAAAGAATGGTGGCAAGAAAGAGAGAGAGGGTTCTGCTAAGTTGTTCTTCGTCCTCTGTCGCGTTTTTTTTTTCTTCCATACATTTTTTCTACAGAAAATTCAGATAGTGAACAGTGCTGAAAGTTGCGAGAGTACATAAATTGGGTGGCAGAACCGTTACATTTATCACAGTATCACTGCTCGAAACAAATATGCTAATGGGCTTCTAATCCAGTGCGGAAAGGTTCTATTTTTGAATGATGTACTCTTATGAATAATTATAAAAGACCATATATATATATATAATGCAACTCCAAGGTAGAAGGCTTTTCTACCCCCGTTAATTTCCCTAGTTTGGGACTTATGTACTTACCCCTAGCATCACAGCTTGAAAGTACTAATATTATTGTTAACAATATGATGTGTTGTTGTAATGATATTTCTTCCCTCCATTTCGCGACGATGAGATTCAAAGGTAGCACGGAATCAGGGTTTCCCCTGAAACATGCTTCATGCTGTTATAACGCAACGCTAATCTGCCACCGCTTTCAGACGGTTGGCTCCACGCCATGTAATGTTTTTCAATTGGGTTATCTGTTATTGTATGCAGTCTTGCTGCTTCAAGTAATTTAGTAGCAATACCTTGGGTCCTTTCGCTTCTACAGACCCAAATCCTAGATATCCCCAAGATAAAATTGGGTTTGACGCTCTGTACTATGCTCTTATCCCTATATATCATCCACCTGCCTCTACCGGGTTCAAGGACCTCCACGGTGATAACCCCTGCAGCTCGGTTGTTCTTAACGTAAACAAATGCTTTCCCTCGTAAAGTGGTTTGATTGATCCCACTCCAAAAGCCGTTCTCATCGTGTGGAGCACTCAATTCATCGTTTACTATTTGCATAATATCTAGTGTAGCATTTATCTCACCAGTGTGATTCGGTCTAATGAATACTATTTTACTATTGGCCAAATTGCTATTCTTTCGGGCACGGGAGAGTGAAGATGAGGAAGACGGCGGGGACGGAATACCGTTCGGTATGCTCACCGGATGGCCCCATCCTGTCTGCCATTTCCTACCCCTCAAGTGCATATCATGGTACTGGTGGTGCGATGCAATGTCCTCCACCGAATCCCTCGAATAAGTCATCTCGCACTTCGTGCATTTCGTGAGCTTACTTGCACCAGTAGCAGAGGTAAACAGGATCTGCGATTGAACGTACTTACTCTTCCCTTTGGGTCTATGCGATTTCAACGCCCGCGATCCCCTGCTGGTCATGTTTATGCAGTAGTAGGGGGGGCAGCCAATATGTCGCGTCTTTATGTACCTTTACGCGTTTGAGATCAAATAATCAAATTTGAGCTCGATTTAAGATTCGCAGTTTTTGATGGAATGCTGTAACCTCTGCCAAACTGCAGCTGATCCTAAGATTTGGACGAGAACGAAAACAGATCAGAGCACATGTACAGTCACCATACACACTCAGGGGACTACAGTCAACATGGGTATTCCCCACTGGACGACATGGTCGAAAGAGCGTCGCAGTTACATTTCAAAACCTTCTGCCTGACAGAACACATGCCCAGATTAAGTGCACAGTATCTGTACCCTGAGGAGATTCATTCGGAAGATGCAGAAGATGATGTGGCAAGATTAGTGGAGGATTGGAAGAAGTTTGTTGAGCATGCTCGGAGGATCCAATTACAACACAAAGGTGGCCCTCTGAGGATTATAGTCGGTGCGGAGTCGGAGAGTTGCGACACTGAACAGATCGAATACTGCAAGTCTCTACAAGAGAGGGACTCTCACACGGTCAAGTTTTTTGTTGGGTCTGTGCACCACGTAAACGGAATCCCTATAGATTTCGATAGCAGCAATTGGAACCGGGCCCTTGAATCCTGCGGTGACAACCTACTGCAATTCATCACTCAATACTACGAGACACAGTACGAGATGTTGCAATTACTGAAACCCAAAGTTGTGGGCCATTTTGACCTGTATAAACTACATCTCCCAGAGGATCTGAAAGTGGATACAGAGTCCGGACAAGTCACCACAGCTCCCTCGGGTCGTCACGTCAAGGACAACGATATTTTTGACCTATGGCCCTCCCTAGAACAGCTAGTGGTGAGAAACTTGCAGTTCATTAGTGATTACGGCGGGATCCTTGAGGTCAACACCTCCGCGCTACGTAAAGGACTCCAGGAACCGTACCCTGGACTCCGGATCTGCCAGCTGAACCAACTCCACGGGAACGGCAAATTTGTCCTCAGCGACGATTCACATTCGGTCGACCAGGTCGGAACACACTACGGGGAGGCCATTGCCTTCCTCCGGGACACGGTCAAGCTATCGCAACTGCACTACTTGCAACTGGACGGTCCAGAGGAGAACCTGCTAGTGGAACGCACCGTTCCTATAACGGAAATCATTTCCCAATTGGAACACATGTGACCGAAACGGGTAATTTACCGTTTTATTTCCTTTTCGGGAAATACTACGACACGTGTTACCCTCCTCCTCAAAAAAATAGCAAAAAGAAACAATTTTTAGGAGCGTCTTTTGAAAATGCACAGCCTGTAAGTGACTAGACTGTAGAGGAGGGTGCGAGAGATAGAGCGACAGGTAAGCAGAGTGTTTAAGACATTGCGCAAGAACGTGAGAAGTATCTGTAGTGAACTGGATTGTTTTGCCTTTTTTTCTTCTTTTTTGTCTTTCATTCCCACAATATACAATCCAAAAACACTATAAGACGGAGCATACATGGGTATCAACAATCCGATTCCGAGAAGTTTGAAGAGTGAGACGCGGAAGGCGGCCAAGATTCTGGCGTCCTTTGTGAAGCCGAATCAGGTGTTTGGGGCCGATCAGGTTATCCCGCCAGATGTGTTGAAGAGGGCAAAGGGGCTTGCCGTGATCACCGTTTTGAAAGCTGGGTTCCTTTTCTCAGGGAGAGCTGGTTCAGGTGTCATTGTAGCGAGGCTTCGGGATGGTACCTGGTCCGCGCCATCTGCTATTGGGATGGCCGGTGCCGGTGCCGGTGGGATGGTTGGTGTTGAGTTGACGGATTTTGTGTTCATACTGAATTCCCCTGAGGCGGTGAAATCCTTTTCGGAGTTCGGGACCATCACATTGGGTGGTAACGTGTCTGTGGCCGCAGGTCCCCTCGGTAGAAATGCGGAGGCTGCGGCATCCGCATCTGCTGGAGGTGTCGCGGCGGTGTTCGCGTACTCAAAGACTAAGGGTCTCTTTGCAGGTGTTTCTGTGGAAGGTTCTGTGATATTGGAGAGAAGGGAGGCCAACAGAAAGTTCTACGGCGACAGTTGCACGTCTAAAATGATCCTTACCGGCAGAATTAGACCTCCTCCAGAGGCTGACCCCTTGTTCCGGGTTTTGGAATCCAGAGCGTTTACTTACAGGTCGAGGGACGACGATTATGAGGATGATGACTACTATGACGATATCCCAGACTCGTTTGATTCTGGGGATATCAGTTCAAGAAGAGCTAACACCAGGTCTACCAGGATGAGAAACGGCTCTGGTTCCCGTCGCGAGTCCAGCTATTACGATGACGATGACGACGAATACGATGATTACGGGTACCCAAATCGTCGACGCGGTGCATCTCGCCCCTCAATCTCCAGAGGTGGCGCTGGGTATAGCCGTAGGTCAGCTTACAATGATGATGCTGATGATTTCGATAACGATTCGAACAGCGCCGGTAACTATTACGCGACTCATAGGTCGCAGCTAAGTCCTCGTCGTGATAGAAGTGGCAGTGGCAGCGGTGGTGGCTCAGCATCGCGTTGGGAGGATGACGTGTATGATCGGGGACAGGGGCAGCGGTCCAGTAGATACAACGACGGGAACGATGTGGATGACCTGTCAAACAGATTTTCAAAATCAAGGATATCATCCAATGGTGGCTCAGCAGGGGTGAACCGCTCTACGAAACCTCCTTCATCACCCTCGATATCTGGTGCGCCAAAGGCTGTTGCACTGTACAGCTTTACAGGAGAGGAATCTGGTGATTTACCCTTCAGAAAGGGTGATGTAATCACTATCTTGAAGAAATCGGACTCACAAAATGACTGGTGGACGGGCAGAGTTAATGGAAGGGAGGGTATCTTTCCTGCCAACTACGTTGAACTGGTATAGACAATCTTGAGAACGAAAGAAAGAAAAATGGAAGACGAGATTTGAAGAAGTACTTTTCATAACTGTGAATAGAACACGAACTGAGACGCGGTTGATCTTTCAATATTAATGTTATTAGGTACTGTCCAGTATTTTTTTTGCGATCTCCAGTTCATCTCCATGTTCTCTTTTTTAATTACTTAAAGTATTTTTGCCGTAATCGATAATTGTGATATAAGCGTATCTATTTGCACTGTTCTCTCCTCATTGAAACTATGACTTAGTTCTTTAAACTAAACTAATATTTAGGATAAAATAAAAGCGTGTACGTTTCCAATCTTTATTCTAGGTCGGCACTTACTATCGATCCACATAATAACTTCCCGTTGAAGAATCTATATATCTTCCTTGCCTGTGATGCATTTTTCGCCTTTATCACCATAGAGAGGGTCTCAGAAGTTGAATCAAAAGACACTTGCTCAATGCAATGGAATTCAAAAGCATGCTGCTGAAGAACATGCTTTATGAATTTTTTTTTGCACATTAGATTCAAATTGAATAGACGAACACTTTTATCTGGAGAGGTTTGTTGTCGCTGTTGGTGCACTTTTGGTTCAACTGGAGTCGTAACTTCTTGTTTTACTTTATTTTCATCTAACGAACGCTCTTCTTTTGATTTGTGAATTGAACAGAATACCTGCTTTCCGTAGAGGAGTGACCCATTGAATAGATTAACCACATAGTTGGCAACTGTATTGCTTTCAAAATAAATAAATCCAATCCCCTTCTCTTCAACCAATTTACAGGAGAGAACTTCACCAAACCCACTGAAATACACATAAAAAAAACGAGTCGTTAAAAACGGAATATCCAGAGGAAGGTTCGACATGAAAACGTTGGTACCGACCTGCTTTCTATAAGCCGCATTTCTCATCGAGGGCATCAGCCTGATTTCTGATGATAAAATATTGCAGTAGTTTAAGTCTTTCGTTGCGCGGGTTGCATCTAACTTATTTGAAAAGTTTAGATACCCGTGTCCCAAAGATTTTTTGGTAATAGCATTGTAACATATTTTGGCAGAAATAAACCCCGGATAAACTCCAAAGACTCCCCTTAGCAATTCCTCAGTTACATTTTTATGAAGATTTCCGATAAACAAGGATTTCATAGAACCTGAGGCTAATTTATTTGTTGCCATCGTTACTCCAGGACCGTTTATTTCAACTGACCCATAATCGGAACTCAATTCAGAGCCTTCATCAGAAGTATCCTCTTCTAGCGCGTCATAAAATTTTTGATGTTTGATCTGTTCCAAATTAGTCCCCTTTTTACTTGTATGGTCAGTTGTAAAACTGTTTTGGAGGGAATTTAAAGATATTTCACCTAGAATAATTGTACTGTTTAGCATCTTTGGCTTTGTCTGCTTTCTCTCGAACATGGTTAATATTGATAAAAAGTTGGTACAAAAATGAAAAATTATTATATTCCACATTTTAAAAATATTTAAATTTCAAACAAAGCAGAAAAAAGTTAACTCAAAAAAAGAAAATATACCCTACTATTAGACAACACTATAAATTATAGCTTATTATGCTAAGAAATTACATGAAAGGAAAAATGAATAAGGAATATTTATTTCTAGATACAGAGCGGTTTGTTCTATTTTGAAAGAACGGTTATTTAAAAGTGCAAGCCTGGTTTGGAATAAATCTTGTGGTACTGTTTATTCCTAGTTAATGTGTTCGTATGGAGGGGGAAATGTTTGCATTTTATTGAGATGTTGAAATGTTCCAACAACTTTAACAATGGTATCTTCAGCGCGTTCCAAATAATTTTCCCCGGTGCATGGTCGGGACCATTCAATTTTTTTATCGAATTGATGCCGGTAATAATTCGGCGGTATCAACAACTGCGATACCAAATCATTATTAATTAAGTTTTGCGGTTTTGAAGACAGCAAATACCACAGTCTCCCGTTATCAAATATGAACTGATCGCAAGAATGGTCACTCTTTTCTTTATCCAAAGGTGGTAACCGGTATTTCAGTGGTGGTTCTCGGAAATACTCGCGATGCTGTGTCGCTAAAGCAATACAATCCGAGATATACAGTGTGATTGGTATGTTTATTGTCGATTTTTTCAATTTTCCGTTGGGTTTCACGAACAGCATCTTTATCTCTAAATGATGAAGGACTTTTATCGTTTCAAGTATACGGCAGTCTTGCGTAACTTTTGTCAAGTTTTTTGGTATCTCAAAATCAAAATTCAACTTCCAAACTTCCTGTTTCTCTTCTGTAAACGTTTTTATAGCATTGTGGGAAGGATGTTTGTTCCGTAATTTAGCAATCTTGCGAATCTTCTGAACGTTATCCACACGGTGTTTATAAAATGCTGTTTCAACCAATGTGGTCACAACACGATGGAGGGATATACCTTCGACCAACGGTCTTATGTTGCAATTTATTTGTGTAGAAGTTCCTAGAGCAACTGCTTTGGTAGGAATACTAACACAAACGCCAACCATATCGAAAAAAACATCTTCAGTTACCTCTGGTCGCATCAAGTCTAGGGACTGTATATTCAAAGTTCTAATAAATCTGACCGGTTGGCGGCATACAATATCCGGTTTGCCCTTATTTTGTGAAATTGACGCAACCAATTGGTACGCTATGAACACATTAGGGTGGCCATATAAACTCTCGGCAAAATCGCCAGGTAGAACTCTGCTAAAATGAAATTCGTGACGTCCCTTACCGAGTGTGTGAACATTTGGCTTACGTTTCTTTACTGAACCCAGCTTCCAAAAAGTCAAAATACTCTTCAATTTATTTTTCTTCTCATTTTGATTCGATTTCCCACCCAGCGAAAGGACACTCTCCAGTTTCAGCTTATTCCAAGTTTTTTGGAGGAAGTAACGTTCGTATCGCAAGAAATTAACATCATTAGTATCCTCTCGTTTGAAGGGAACGTTCAAACGAATTTTCCCCAGGAGACGCACTTGCATTGAATCGACAGGCAGAGGCTCAGTCAATTCTAAGATGAGTTTCCCGCTCAGCAATACTGATGGTGCGTCAAGGGGCTCACCCTTTAGTAGTATTACATCATCACTCAAAGCGTTTTCAAGCTGTATGGAAAACTTCACAGATTGATTTTTCCCCTCCTGATAAGGGATCATTGTTGAGATATGCCGCCAATGGCTAATCAATCTCAGTTGAGCCACGGTAAGCGGTTTATTTCCTTCTTCTGTCTACTCGCGTTGAATCGTCCACTGCGACCTTTAGTATGGACTGACTACAGAAGAGGTTCCAGTAGCGATGCTGTCTAAACGTAGATCATTTCCTTGATATTCAGATCTCCGAAATCGCCTTCGAGACGCCTCTTCCATTATTTCGATTTTTTGAGACAAAAACAAAAACAAAAGCTGAACTCCGCACTTTTTACCCTTTTTGGAGTAACTGTGTAGTATCGGTGCAATACTGGTATGAGAGCTTTATCTAGATTGTACGTACTGTTCTACTTTTCCTGAAAGAGAGTGTTAGTCAGCTGTCTAATAGAGAGTACTGCGATACCAAGGCACACTCACCACCACTTTCAGGAGCAAACATAAATCTATAGTATAATCCCTCCGAGGTAACGACCTTTAAGGGCCTGATCGCGATTGTGTTCTTATCTGTAGCTGTGAAATTCTTTCTCAGGGTTAATTCAGGATAATCGTCTAGGGATACGTGTTGTAACTGTTCGACATATGCTATCGCCGTATGGTGTGACTTGTGTTCTGGAATTTTGCAGTACGCTATATTACGTCTGGGCTCTAATGCTTCTGTGGAGTTCGATTCGCCAAAGGGAAACATTTGTGTGATCTGTTTCGTTGCCCTTTTGGTTATCTCTTTCGATGAGCTTTTAAACACGTCGCTCATCGACCACGGGTTCTGGTGCTTCTTGGCACCTGACGAATCCACAACATTTAAATCTCGTTCATCTTGCCCCGCAGTTTCGGGAGCATCCACCCCATATTCCGGCTTTTCCTCAACCTTCACCTGGAATATGTGGATGGTACTAGAGGAGCTAGTAACAGTTAAGTATTCGCTGTCTTGACTAAACCGTATGTCATTAACCCTGACTGAATAAGTTCCCCTTCTAAACTGACATATTTTCACACCATCACACACCCTAAATACTTTTATAATAGTGCCTAATTTGGAAGCGGTGGCTAGTAATGTTCCATCAGAACTCAACGAAACAGCACTTATCTCAGATTTATGTGCTTCTACAACCATTGAAGGTTGTAACGTTTTCAGGTTGAAAATTGTTATATCTCCTCTTTGTTTCGCGTTGTTCTTTGTTGCTCGATTGCTTGGAATTTGAACACTTGCCAATGCTGTTTCATGGGTATTTGATGTGGATACAGCATTCTCGGTTTCACTTGTTATTGCTGATTCGCTCCCATCCTCTGAATCATTGAAGATATTGACATCATCATTTCGACTCAATAGATTACCTGCACCAGACTCAGTGTTATACAAACTTCCAGTCCCATCGTTGAAGTTCGGATCGTGTTGTGCCAACGGATAGGAGGAATATGCCAGATAGTTGTTTTCTAATGAAAGAGATATTGAGATTAAACCTTCGGGATTACATATACCTTTGATAACATGTATCAGTCTCATCCTTTCAATTTCATATATGTAAATTTCATTTTGTAGGGATACTATAAGCTTGTTTTGGTTGAGTTCTATATTTTTAATTGATGTGATATACGTCAATTCACAAATCATTTTACCCCGTTTGACATCCATTATCCTTAATCGCCTAGGAGAAAAGGCTGGCTGGACACCGCTACCTACTATCACAAGCAAAGATGACGATTCGAACATCTTTACTATTGAATAGCTTCCATCAGTATTGGAGAGTAATTTTTTGAAAGGATCACATCCAAAAATCATGTACCCGCCAGGGTACGCAATCGATACATTTGAAAAGGATTGGTTAAAATTAGAAAACGAGCTTACCCGCAGGCTCATTGCAATACTGTTCTCTTTATATCTTACATCCAGTTTAACTGGTAGCTCCCCTTAGGAAAATTCGCAAAAGTGATTTCAAATTTGAATCATGAAAAAAAAACAAATACATCAACATTGAATTGAAAAGGGCAGCTCTCGATCACTTCCAGAGATACATACCATCCCTCTTACATAGCAAAGAATATATTACAGTGCGTCGTTTTTACATTGCGTTATTATACTTCTTTAGTATTTTCGACCGCGCTACGTATTTTCTTGATACCAGGGGTCAGGAACCATCAATATATATCTTTCCATCGCCTCTCTGAACCTATTTTTATACTGTCTTGGAGTAACCACTGTCGGTTGTTTAATAACTCCGCCGTTACCTCCACCACCAACCAGACCTTTCTCCTTGACCCAGCTCTCAAGTTTCTTATCCCATGTAAATGTTCGAATAAAATCAATGATCCCCACCGTCAATAAGAAATTTTCATTATCTATGCCCACGACAAGAGAATAATCCATAACATTCATTTTGGCCAGAAATAATGTATCGTTCCATAAAGACGCCCGCAACAACTTCTTATCATACTCCCTTACATGGATCGGTGACTCATAAATATACTCGACCATGTTTTCATCAAGTAGGACTTCATTCTTTTTACCTGTTTGTTCAACATGCCTGTTCCGCATGGACCCCTTCAAATCAAAGATTCTGGTAGGTTTCTTATTGTAGAATAGATTTTCCATAATAATCACATCAAGTTTAAAACTTTTAGCCGTGTTCGGATTTTTAATCTGAATTTGATAAAAACCGAAAACTTTAGCCAACGCAGTAGGTAATTCATGAAACATGACCTGTGTCATATATTCGAAGTAAGAAGGCGCAAACTTGATAAAGGCATCTAACTCAGAATGTGACAACTCCTTAATAACAAATCTATCGTCCAAGGTTTTCAGGAAACTGCTACCACTTTTACCCCCAGACGAGTTCCACTTAACGCATCTCGATAAACTTTGGACGTATTTATCACCAGCATTACACACTTTTCTGAATGCTTCAAAATGCTCGGTAAAGAAAATTTTGCATGACATCACAGTCATGTTATCCTGAAATTGGTATCGCAAGTGGACAGCGGTTTTCTTCGTCATGGTGGCTTCAAGCACCTCTGGCGTGTCAAGAGATATCGGTAAAGTGGATTGCGTTTGATCTCTGGGTAATACTGGGTTTGGTAATGTGCCTTGTAACCCCCCATCAGTCTCTAATGTAGTGTTTGTTTCCTGGTCACCCCCTGAGGCCGATTGCGAAGGGTTTCTGCGAGTAGAAGAGTTCATATTTTGGGCTATTGTTGATCCCATATCAACCATTTTTTGCTTATAGTCCGGCATATTTAAACAAAATGCAATCAACGAGCTCGGTTCATCATCCCTGATAATTACATCGTTGTCAGCAAACACATGTTCTGATGGTAGTGTTGGATATACCAAGGGTTTCCAAAGATACCCTGATCTGTCAGCCCAAAAATTAGCCAATGCCTTCATCAGCAATGATTTATCAGGTTGCGTGTCATCTTCATCCTTATCAATAGCCTTTGTCGGCTTATTTAGCTGCAGCTTTTCCGATGTGCCAGAACTTGCAGATCTGTGACTTTTAGAGTTGATTTTCAGATCATTATCTTCATCGCCCTGCCAGTGATTATTTAAGACCCTTTCACCCCAGCTGTTTATAGAATTTTCGAGTTCGCTTTCTAAGTTTTTATTAAGCTCCTTACCAAGAGAAGATTTATTGTTTCCATTTCTTTTTCTATCCGTAAACTCTTTCGGACTCATGAGGCCAGTACCAACTTGTCTTTCTTCGGCAGATTTTAGCTTTTGATCATCAAATTTACCCAACTCGAATTCACCCAAGGTTCTAGTAGATTCCTTAGGACCTTTAGCCTGTCTTGCGGGATCATGAAGAGGTTCGTCTACCGCATCTTTAACATCTCTATAAATTTCTACAATCGGTGTTGAAGTTTGAACTTTGTAACTCTGGGCGTTTCCCTTGTTCAGACGTAGCCTTTCAAACTCTCTTTGCAATTCAAATTCTTTGGATATAGCGTCAAAGTGTATTTTATCGAAAAAGTTAGCAAGTTGAGAAACCCTCGAGTCACGTTGACCTCTTCCAACCGTCAATGTGGAGTCATGGTCAGAACTTGATCGCCTCGAATCTAGTTGGGTGTTATGTGGGTGCATAACCGTTCGAGTACCAGACGCGTTGTCTCCTTCGTTTTGATTTACGGTAGTATCTTGGTGAGGTATATTCTCTTTGGTAGGGACCTTGAATGTTGGAAGCTTTGATGCAGCCAAAGAATTCGAAGAGTTTAAGGAAGATGCTAATTCAGGTTTTTGAAGAGACTCATCCTTTCGTATTGTGCACTGGCGAGAACCATCATTCTGGTGTTTTGACCCAGCGTCATTGTTACTGTCTATTCCAGAAGCATCGTTTGACTTTGACAACTTTTCTCTATCCGAGGAGTGAACTTTTTTCTCCTGTTCTTTGTCCGTATCTTTGAATAACTTTCTTAATTGACTTGAAGTGATTCGTGTAATATCTGTCTCTGAGGGTAAGTATTGTCTCTCAAAAGTATCAAATTCCGAATCCCAACTCACTGCTTTATCATACACCTTTCTAATAACAACATTCATCTGCAAGTGCTGATCGCCAGGATTGTCCTGATATACTTTTTCCAGCTCAGTACATAAAGCTTTTTTCTCTGTGTACACCAGCTCTTTCAGCTGATCAATTTTAATTTTAGCTGATAGCTGTTTCGCGGTGATTATGCTATCGATCTTAACACGGTCTAACCGATCAACAATACTATCATAAAACCTGTTAATTTTGTCTAAAATTCCATAATAGTTTTCAACTTTAAATTTAATGTCAACACTAGGTTGCCATTTCAATTTAGTTGGGGGTGTCATCAACTCATGAACTTCCAACTCAGAATATTCCATTCTGATTACCAAGTCGTTGTATCCGAAATACTTCACATGATCTTTTGTAAAGTCGTGCACACAGTTACCAATATCAGAAAGGCTTCCTCGTTTGCTCCAGAACATGATTTCTAGGTACTTCCCAAAGGAGTAGTTCCAAGTTTTCTCACTTATTTGGAGAATAGGAGTAGATGTACCACATTGCTTGCAATAACTCCATGTTAGAATTATGTTTTTGAGTTTTGGGAGCTTTGTTTGAAATTTTTCAGTCAGAATGTCTACTTTACCAGAGCCGTGTACGTAACTTCGATAGTGATCAAATAGATTTCCTTTACACCCTTGATGACAGGGATACCAAGCGGCTGAGACAATATTTTCTATTAGTTGGCCAATTGAAATATCAGTATCCCAAAAATAGTCAATTGCTACTACTTGAGGTCCGATACAAGGCGTCGCAGTTTTGGTAGACACCATTGAATATAGCACATTAATAGACTGGTGAGAGCCCGTTCCGAGCATATTATGGGTTGAGGCGTAAAGCACCTCCCATTGCCTACTCCTTCTAATAAATTCCTTTCTCAACTCCTCTAAATTCCTTTGGCGAATGAATTTCGTAATGTACTTCATATCTTTGAAAGTAATTGTTGACTCGATATGCAGATCTTTTACCTCCAGATTGTCGATTGATATATCTTCATCTTTCAGCGTCTTATTTTGTTCTTCGTTGCGAAGTATTATCTCTTCCAATTCTCGGGCTTTCTTCAAAAGGAATGGTATCTGGAACTCAACGGTCGGAGAGACAGTTAAGATTCTATTGTTAAATTTTTCCAAAAAGTCTGAGAAGTACCCCGTGCATTGCAACTGTGCCATTTTCGCTTGCCTTTCTAAATAAAACGACATGGAGATTTGAATGAAGTTATCGTTGAAGAATGAACTCTCTAATTTGAGCGAAAACACAACGTAGACAATAAACTCCGTTACGTGCTTAATCTTTTCCAAATTTTCAGCTGTGTCTCCACGAAGCAAGATACTTCCACCTAGTTTTGGATCACAGCCACGTAGGTAAGTGAATGTTTTGCTAAGGTTCCCATATACAAATGTTTTGACAGAAAAGGACTCACATTCTCCCATTTTTACATTTGCCGTTAGATTATCGATGGACACCACGATATCTGCCTCAGTGAGCCTAGCAATTCTTTCAATAACTTGTGGTTTCAGATTGTACTGTACTACGATGTTGGCATTGATCAACAGTTCCAGAGCGTAACCACTAACATTTGCACCCACGTAAACAATATCTGGGTTGAGCGAAGTCAATCTCGATATTAACTTGTTCAAATATTCTTTTTCTTGAGCAAAGACACTTTCTATACTTAAAAAGTGCTTACCGTTCTTTTCGTACTCTAAAGGGAACATAACGAGTAAAATTCGCGGATTGTCAATATGTCTGGGCATACTCTTGCTCGGCAGAGCCTTTGAGAAAACTATACCGTGAATATATTCTGACTGCTCAACTTGACCACCAGGGATCCTCTTGATCTTAACATATTTCTGTCTATAGTCTAGAGTGTTTGAATCCCTGGCACTCAATTCAATATTCTGTAATCTGGCGAGGGCTATAGTCTTTAAGAACTGGGTCCATGCTTCCATAGCACCAATATTTTGATCATCTAGAACTTGATGTAGAAGAGCTTCCAAATGTAATATAGCCACATCACTTAATTCGTTCTTCTTACCATTATTAAAACTTTCTGTCCGCAACTGTCTCGTATTAAATGTGCTCGACAATCTTCTCAACTGGTCCGACCCAATTTGGGTAGTTGGGTGTTTCATTGTCAAATTTTTCGTTGGTGACTGATGAGGATCAGGGGTAAGCTTTTGAACGGAATTGGTTTTACTAGAAGAAGGACTATCGGAAACGGCAATATTATCCCCTGTTAACGGTTCAATACCGCTAACGGTATAGTCATTGGAATTATCGCCATTATTGGTAACAACAGACAAAAGATTTGGAGTACTATGGGTCAATTTGGTTATATCTTTGTACAAGGAGCTTGTTCCTGCCTTACTTCTACTCTTACGCCTTGTTTTGATGCGCTGTAGGGACGCCTGGGCTCGTTGGAACGATTTAGAAGAGTTCCTCGTCGATCTTATAGGGTTTGTCGACTTCGAGGCGTCGTTTAAAGAGGAATATATCGACATGGTTCCTTCGTCTTCCAAGCTGTCCTGATCGTTACCCAATTCCTCATTTTCTGAACTATCGAGTTGGTGTTTAGGAGGGGAACCAGTGCGTTCTAGTTTTTTGTGCCCATTGTCTTTAGAAAAGTTGAACTGAAACTTGAAGTTTTTATTAGTAAAGTTTCCTATAACACGATCAGCCTGATCCATATAAGAATCGCTGCTTTCTTGACCTGCTGAAAGGGGAGTTGATTTCCGGAGGGATATAGCCGATGTAGACTCATCATTCAATCCACGTGACCTTTCTGAAGAACTTTGGGCTTTGTTGCCGACATAGTTGAATATGGATCTTTTCAATGAATTCATGCTTCTTCTTTGATAATTGGAATCTGGTGCCGGAGAATGGGAGGATACCGTTTTGCGATGGCGATTTTGACGGTGCAGGTAGTTAGCTGGGATCATGTCGACGTCTCTAATGCTATATCTTTCATTACTTTGAGTTGGTTTTGAAAGGTGAGAGGAATAAGAGTCAAGGTTACCGTCCTTTAAGCGGGGTTTATCGAGATCGTTGGCTGTAAACGAAATTTCAAGGGACTCACCCTGTCTCGTTGCAGGAATTGCCATTTTTGGTGGTGGTGACGGTGTGGAGACGAATAATTTTGAGTCTTCACCCGACGTCATAATACTTTGGGCATCATCTTTATTAAGTAGAATGATCTCTCTTTGCCTTTTCGCGATCAAAGTCCTTTCGAAAAGAGATTTATTAGAGATAGACTTCGAAGTAAATTGATCAGCAGGAAGGATCGAATTCAATATGTCATGGTTGTCATTTTGTCCTGAAATGCTGTGTGTGTCGTCCAATGAATCGGTATTGCCGTCTTGAACTCGCTCTTCCCACGTACGACCGTTATCTTCACTCGAATGTTCGTGTGTATAAACGTCTAATTCATCTTCAGTGTCCTCCTCATCACTGGAGTCCTGCCAAGTATCAGCGTGTTCGAAACAATGGTAGCATACTCTCATCTTTTCCTTGTAACCAAATTTGGAACCGTCGATGATCAAAGTGCATGAATGACAAAAGATCTGCCCACATATTCTACAGTGGTGTTTCCTTCTAAATGTGTTGAACGTTTTCCCGCAGGCAAAACATTCCTTTGCACTCTCATCTTTCATCCAATACTCTTTGGAAATCAAATAATTAGATGGTTGCTTCCCTCCTTTCTTTTTGTCATGGTAGAAGCCAAATAGAAAGCTCTTGGAGAGCGAGGTCGTAATTGAGGAGGATCGGCTCCTGGACGACCTTCCTTCTTCTTCGTCCACTAATCTGTGGCTTTTCGGGTTCCGAATCGGAATCGCCGTCACTGTAGATTTAGATGCGTAGATACTTGACCTTTGTGCGTTCATTGCATTACTGGCTAAGTTAAATCGTGGTTTATCGTGCACCACGTTGGGCGACACTCCATTAGCCGGTGGTAAAAAAGATATAGAATCTTGCTTTATAAGAGGTGAGACTGGGTGTGTTTGATGATGGTCATCGGAAAAGCCAGTGGGTTCATTGAGAATCGTAGGAATCTGGTCCTGATGACCCTCTTTTGAGGATGCGTCAAAATTTGGAGCCAAAGAGATACCGGAAGTAGTTACTGGATTTTCATCGAGCCGTATAGTGGATGTGGTTGCTGCTGAAGTTGTGCCGATTGTTGCTGTGGTGGGTAACACTGCTCTCGGTACAAAGTCTTCAGTGGTAGAAGTTGTTGGAACCGCAGCACCGTTACTCAGTCCAGCTGGTATCAACGGCACAGGAATCCTGGGCTTTTCATCAGGTTCGACCACTTTGTCCATGACTAGCCCATACACTTTTGTTCATCTTCAACCTTGGCACTGAAAATGATTAGTGTGTAAACATGATGATCCCATAAAAGAGAAAAATTGGGATTCGTTGGAACGAAAAAAGAAAAAAATGAAAGTTGAATAATGTATGCACAACAGCGAATAGATCAAACGAACAAACGATAACGGGCCCTTGGCGGAAAAGCTCGTTGCGATGCTTTTGTTCCTACACGTCGTGTTGACGATTTTTATCTGTGTTTGTGGGTACGACATTGACGATTACAATTTACAATACTACTCAGAAACGCTTCCCTCAAAGCTATCTTTAACAAACGACAGTAAGCATAATTTATTACTGCCCTTCAATACGACAAGATTGCCCAGTAGTAACGAGTCACTTGAAATCCGTGAGTTTATCAAGTCTCATTTTGCCAATAACTTGGATAGTGAATGGATTGTTGAGGAGGATACACATTTTGAGAATGGTTTGAACTTCACTAATCTTATTTTCACGTGGAACCCGAGTGCTGCCAGTTTTGTTGTTCTTGCAGCGCACTACGACACGAAATTTGAACCCGCGGGGTTTATTGGGGCCATGGACAGTGCTGCGTCCTGCGCTATTATGATGTACGCTGCAGAGTTCATGGACGAAGCATTCCAACAGGACTCTCTTTTAATCAACCACAATATGGGGCTCAAAATTGTGTTCTTTGACGGAGAGGAAGCGGTGAAGGATTGGACACCGGAGGACTCCCTGTACGGGGCCCGTCATTTAGCGGAGTCATGGGAGAGGGAAAAACTCCTCCCCCGTATTGAGATCCTTATCCTCATGGACCTAATCGGTGCAAAGACCCAAGTCAAGATCCCGTCTTACTACCGACAGGGCCACCCTTACTACCAACTACTTGACTCGATCGAGGATGCGTACTTGGCCACAGAATTCGCAGAGGAAACGTCACATCACAAGGAACTTGACGTAGAGGATATCGCATACTTGCTCATAAACCAGGTTCTCATCGAGGACGACCACGTCCCCTTCTACAGGAGGGGGGTCCCACCTTTACACCTGATCCCAACCCCCTTCCCACCACAGTGGCACACCATTGACGACGACTTCGACCATTTGGACCAGGGGGAGGTCAACAAGTGGGCCGTCATGATGTGCGAATGCCTCCACGAACTGTTCACGCTGCCCGCGAACGTGAGGTGACTGACTGTGAGGGAAGGGCACCTGATCATTGCCCGTTTGGGACATAAGTACCACGGGACACCTAATCTGCGTTTCTTTCCCCTGTTCCGCACGCATATTTCCCCTTTGGGTAACGCCTTCCGCGGCTGTTTCTGTGGGCATTCCGCGGCGCCCGGAGGGACGTATTTTCCCAGTGCCTGCATCTAGGAACCCACCTTTCTTTTTATTTCATGGGGCTCCCCTTGAGACGAGCTTCTATTATCTGTATGCAAAGAATATAAAGGTAGTGCGCATTTCTCTTGCAAGAGGCAGAAGCAGTTTCTTCCCCCCGGGTTGTGTTTGGTGATACGTTCTTGCTTCAGTCTACCAACAGTGCCGATATGTACTCTAAACAGTTGAAATCAGAAGATTTTGTTAATTTGAAGGAAGCTCCCAAGGCTAAGGATTCCCCCACGGTTAGGAAGTATTACGGGCTCGAGGATCGATATGAGGGCCCCGGAGTACCTAGAATGCTACAAAGACGCAGTTCAACCAACTACGAGGACGCGTTGAATTTGCGGGAAGCTGCTGCTGCTGCTGCTGCTGCTAAGGGGGGGGACACGGACATCGCCCCAGAGGATCTTGAAAACAGGGGGATGGATATTCAGAACGCTAAACACGATATCCAGCGGGACAGTACCCGGGACAATGATGCGTCCTGTTTCAGAATCTGTGAGAGAGTGGATATGGGAGATAAAGTGCAACACGGGAGCCGCGGCGGGGGTAACGAGGAGACGACGCGCCAAGAAATTTTCACTAAGCCAGAATATTTGGATAAAGATAAGGAGCAGGATTTTAGTACGGGCACAAATGCAAGTCCCCCTATGTTCAGAAGGAGATCTTCGTTCGAATACGAGGACTTCAAGAAAGACATGTACGACAGAATGAAGTTTTTTGATGATTAGAAAAGAATAAGAAAGAGGACAAGAGGGACTCACTTCAGTTTCATTTCACTCGCTTCACCAATTAGACATACACATATCATACTTTTTATATTCCTTATGGGTTTTCCAAGCTTAGCTATACATACTCTATATTTCATTGACCATTGAAAAAAAAAAAATAATAGAAAATTTTCTTTGATTTTAAATCTTACTCTCTCATTCATTTGACAAGCTATACCAAAGATTGAAACATAGAGAAACAAGCTAATAATGTCATCCATTGGTTCCCAGGTGCGTAGAGCAGCAGCGTCTGTGGATCCCATTGTTACTGAATATGCAGTTGGTTACTTCAATCACCTTTCAAAGGGTACCTTCGATGCCGTCCAAGCGCAACAGATGGACCTGGACCACGAGGTTAAATATGTCAGCGACCTGCTAGTGAATGCTGGTGCGCCTCAAGATGCTGTAGACAAGCTCGCACACAACCTTTTGGAACAGTTGAGCATCCAGTTGAAGGAAAATAAAGCGAAATTGGACGTCACTGGTGACACCTCGAAGAGGTTACTGGATATCAACGTCTTACAGAGCCACAACAAGAAGGCCAATATAAACACATCGTTGAACCTTCTAGGTGTTAACAACGACATAGAACATACCGGTAGAAAGATGGAGACAAGAGTTGATTTGAAGAAACTGGCTAAAGCGGAACAGAAAATTGCCAAGAAAGTGGCCAAGAGGAACAATAAATTTGTTCAATACGAAGCTTCTAAATTGATTGGTGACCAAGAGGAGGAGAACTACGACTCATTCTTCTTGAAGATCAACCCTCTAGAGTTTGGTTCTGCAGCTGGTAAATCTAAAGATATTAAGATCGACGCTTTCGACTTGTACGTTGGTGACGGGCAAAGAATTCTATCTGATGCTCAATTGACATTGAGTTTCGGTCACAGATACGGGTTAGTCGGACAGAACGGTATCGGTAAATCTACACTACTAAGGGCCCTGTCTAGAAGGGAACTGAATGTCCCTAAGCACGTCTCCATTTTGCACGTCGAGCAAGAGCTGAGAGGTGACGAGACTCTAGCTCTACAGAGTGTTTTAGATGCAGATGTCTGGAGGAAACAGCTACTGACAGAGGAGAAGAAAATTAACGAAAGGTTGAAAGATATCGAAAATTTGAGAGCAGAATTCGAAGAGGAGTCCTTGGAGATTAAGAAACTGGATAACGAGCGTGAAGATTTAGAAGCGCATTTGCTACAGATCGACGAAAAACTGGCAGATATGGAATCAGACAAGGCAGAGGCAAGAGCGGCATCTATCTTGTACGGTTTAGGTTTCAGTAAAGAGGCTCAACAGAAACCAACGAACTCCTTCTCCGGTGGTTGGAGAATGAGATTATCTCTAGCAAGAGCTCTATTCTGTCAACCTGATTTGCTGCTATTAGATGAACCTTCCAATATGTTGGATGTTCCATCCATCGCATACCTAGCAGAATACTTGAAGACTTACCCATCTACCGTTCTAACAGTCTCACATGACCGTGCATTCTTGAACGAAGTTGCCACGGACATCATTTATCAACACAACGAAAGACTAGACTACTACAGAGGTCAAGATTTTGATTCTTTCTACCAGACCAAAGAAGAGCGGAAGAAGAACGCCCAAAGAGAGTACGAGAACCAAATGGCGTACAGAAAACATTTGCAAGAGTTTATCGACAAGTATAGATACAACGCTGCTAAATCCCAGGAGGCTCAATCCAGAATTAAGAAACTGGAAAAGCTCCCCGTTTTGGAGCCACCTGAAGTGGAAACCAGTATCAACTTCCACTTCCCAGACTGTGAGAAACTATCTCCACCTATCATTCAGCTACAGGACGTTTCCTTTGGCTATGAAGAACATAATTTGCTATTGAAAGACGTGAATTTGGATGTTCAAATGGATTCAAGAATTGCGTTAGTGGGTGCCAACGGTTGTGGTAAAACTACATTGCTGAAGGTTATGATGGAACAGTTGAGACCAACCTCAGGTTATGTTTCAAGAAACGGGAGATTGAGAATAGGTTACTTCACTCAACATCATGTTGACTCTATGGATTTGAATACTTCAGCAGTAGACTGGATGTCGAAGACGTATCCAGGTAAAACAGATGAAGAGTATAGACGCCATTTGGGTGCGTTTGGTATCACTGGTACACTAGGCCTCCAACAGATGGAGTTGTTATCCGGTGGTCAGAAATCGCGTGTTGCGTTTGCTGCACTATGTTTGAACAACCCACATATTCTAGTCCTCGATGAACCTTCCAATCATTTGGATACCACAGGTCTGGAAGCTCTGGTAGATGCTTTGAGAAAATTCACTGGTGGTGTTCTTATGGTTTCGCACGATATTTCCGTGATAGACAGTGTCTGTAACGAAATCTGGGTTTCTGAAGACGGTAACGTTAAGAAATTCGATGGTTCTATTTTCGATTACAGAGATTACATTATTTCTTCCGCGAATGCTGCAGGTGTTGTAAAGAAACATTGATGCTATCGTTTAATATGCCATATATAAAATCCATATATAGAAGTATATATATTTTAGATCGGTTCACCGGAGAAAGGCATTCTATTGTTCAATCGTTAATAAAGCAGTAAACACATACTTGATGTAAGAATACATATAATGGTTTATACGAAATGAGTAATTATTTGATATTATTTCAATATTAGTTCAGCCTTACGTTTGTTTGTGATTGGATCCAAGACAGATCTAACTTGCACTTGCACTTGATCAAAAACAAATACCTCTCGTGGCTTTTTCGAGTCTTTCGATGTGAATGTAAGTTTATATTCCACTTCATCAAACTCAGCGGAATGTGCGTCGTCTGTCAGGTTTTCCAGCCTAATTAAACCCTCAACACCAAATTTAGGAACCAGTACAACAATACCGTTATTGAACACCTTTATCACATAACCAGATTCCAGTGATTCGTTGTTCTTCATGACTTGACCAACGTAGTATTCTATACTTGCTCTACCCGCAAATTGGGCATTTCTGTGTTTCCTGTTGATGTTTCTACAGATCATGTCCATTTTGTGCTTATCTCTGTGATCTAAACTTAGAGGTTCATAATCAATCGCACCGGCAAGTTGTCTGTGTGCCACGATATCACAGTAACGTCTAATGGGAGAGGTGAAATGCGTATATATATCCACAGCTAGACCATAATGTCTGAAATCAGGATAAGAGTAAGCTCCCGAATAGAAGTACTGTGCAGCCATCATACATCTCGTCGACATAATTCTCACCAATGTATTGAAATACGGATCCTTTGGATCTACACAGCGATCCAACGAGTCTGCCAACGCTTTCGAAGATTCCACTGAGATCGACATATTTTTTCTTCTCTGCAACATTTCATTCAGGATCTCGAAATTTGTTGCCGGTGGAGGAGCGTGTCTCCTCAGCATTGCCGTCTGAGGGAAAGAATCATATATCTTTCTTGCAACCGAAATGTTGGCCAACAACATGAATTCTTCGACCAATGAATTGGTCGCCAGTAATTTCTTTATCTCAACTTCACCCGGATCAGAGGTTTCGCTATCCATATGGACTTTAACTTCTGGTGACGCCAAGTTCAGAGCACCAGCGTCCAGTCTTTTTTGCTTTAATTTGATAGACAATTGCAATAGAGCCCTCATCCCTAAAGTCAACTCATCTTGCTGTTTAGGATCGTCAATTCTTAACTGGGCCTGCTCGTATGCGAAGGCTTCCCTAGATCTAATGACAGATTTGTGAAATTCAACATTTACAATATCGGCATTTTCATCCAGCTCCCAAATAACCGAGAAGGCAAATCTATCAACATATGGCTTCAACGAACACAAGTCTGTACCCAGAAGCATCGGCAACATATCAATACGTTTATCAACCAAATAGACAGACGTACCCCTTGACGCACCTTCCGCGTCTAAAGCTGTGCCTGGCTTGACAAAATGGGTAACATCCGCGATATGGACACCGACTTCCCAATGACCATTGGGTAGTTTCTTGGCGTGCAACGCGTCATCGATATCAACACATCCTGGCGGGTCAATACTACAAATTAACTTATCCCTCAGGTCTTTCCTCTTGGCCAACAATGGGTCTGCCTTGTTAGCTTCAATGTCGTCCACAGACACTGGAGCCTTCCAATCATGTCCCTCTTCCGGTAAACATTCTAGCACTTTTTTTGAAAAGGGTCTGTACTCGACATCGTGCTCAAGTAATAGGGCCTCCGTTTCCGCTTGTGCAGATTCAATGGTACCCAAATCTCTTACAAAATGCCCCAATGGGTATTTATAGTTCGCTGGCCAAGAGTCAACGGAGATGACAATTCTCTTGTCGAGCAGTTCAGCGGCACGTCTCGTTCTTATTCTGATCTTTGGCAAGCATTTATCCATCAAAATTATAAACACGTTCTGAGTGCCGGCACTTTGTAAGTTGACAGAGTTAGGAGCAATCTGACCAACGTACTGTCTCCATGATCTTCTTGTAATGGCAACAACTCTGGCCGTTGGCCGAACTTTCTGCGCTTTCTGCGCCTGGATAGCGTCCTTGGCCAACATGCGACGTTGTTTGTCTGATATGATTGGGGTTTTAGAAGCTACAACGTCGTCTCCCTCATCGCCTTCATTACCTGGATTATCGTTGACGTCGAAATGTTCGGAGTCAAGTGCCACTGAAGATGGCGCCTGCCATTCAGATTCAGGTAGCAACTCGACGACAACTTGATCACCGTTGAATGCCCTGTTCAAATTCATCTGTCCTACAATAAGAACAGGTTTCGAAAAGCTAGGTAGTGACACAGCACCTTCCAAAAAATTGTACTCGGATATCTGGATATTACCTTGGTACAGAACGCCGTTTCTAATACCACCCATAATTCTAGCTGTGGAATAGTACTCGGGGAAAGTGAATTCATTCAGGTCTTCCTCGTTCAAAGATGCCTCCGTTTTTGGATCCACATTTGGAATCAGATCTTTAATCTCTTCCCCGTTTGGCAAAGCGTCGATGTACTTGTTCAAGTTTAAAGTGGTGTATTTATCAGAATCCTGGCTTTTGGCTGCCTCTCTGTTCAGCTTATCGTTTGACACCAGTACAATCTTGATCCCGGTTTCCTTCAAATGTTCACCATACCACTCACATGTCTTCCTGATGGCCCTATCGTTTCTATCGTTGATGGTTTCGTCCTTTTGCCTGTTGATGTACGTGTACTCGGAAAATTCGTTGTGGAAGACGATGAATCTTTTAGTCTCGTTACTGTCCCTACACAGAGCTCTTAATCTGAGATAAACCGGATACGATCTATTCCGCACCTCGTCCAAAACAATCTGTGGGATGATGACGTCCGAGAAACAGCTTGGGTTCTCCAACAGATCGATCGCTAGAAGCACGATATTTGTGTCTAGCACAACGTAATGTTTCCCGAGTCCAATAGCCATCGGGTCCGCCGAAAGCACAAACTTGGGTAATTCGTTGGCCGCATTCGGCACAACAATCTCAGAGCATTTCTGACAGGCAGTCGAAAGACACGGGATATCGTTCCGCAAGTAGTGTTCCCTCACAATCTTGGTGGCATTGCCGTTTCTCGACCGAATAAAAACCTTCTGTGTGACAGCTAGGCCCTCAGAGAGTCTCTTCCTGGTAGATACAGAGGCAGACATACGTTGATCGAGGGGTGGATGCACACTAACTCTCACAGCAACATCTCTCCATCTCTGTAGAAACATCCAAAGTGCAACTCATCGCGAGCTTCTCGAGACTTTTCACTTGAAAAATTTACTCCGTTACCCGGTTCTTAGATCTCCACTGTTTGTTCCTCTATTTTGCCACATAACATAAGACTCAGGTTAAGCGGTTCGGAAGTGGATCTTTGAACTGTTTCGAGTCTCTCTTGAAGACATATGTTGTGAGCAGTATTGGCAGTGATATGTCTGATCAACTTACATTTAACATCAAGCATGCTGGGAAAGTTTACCCTATCAGCATCACGGGGGAAACGACCGCTGGCCAGCTAAGGGAGCAGGTGGAATCGCTTACGCATGTGCCGCAGGAACGTCAGAAATACATGGTCAAGGGCGGACTGACGGATAAGAGTGCGACCGGTCTATCCAGTGTAATTAAGGCTGGCTCGACAGTTATGCTGCTGGGTACTCCAGATGCGAATTTGATCACGAAGCCAAAGACGGCAAGCCACTTCATCGAAGACTTATCACCGGACCAGCAAGTTTCGCGGTTTAATGAATTGCCAATTGGGTTTAAGAACATGGGGAACACATGCTATTTGAATGCCACATTACAGTCTCTCTTTAGAATGGATCAGCTGAGGGAGCTGATTTTGAACTATGACCCAAAGGCGTTTACCAACCTTAACCCACAGGACGAGATGCACCACAAACTTATCCTCGAGTTAAAGCACTGTTTTGAGAGCTTGAAACAGAAGAGCTATCAGTCTGTGCTGCCCATCGTGCTCATAAATGTTCTTCGGAAAGTGTATCCCCAGTTTGCCGAGAGGGACCCTCAAGCGGGATTTTACAAACAACAGGATGCAGAGGAACTTTTCACGCAATTATTCCACTCAATGACCGTTGTGTTTGGTGATAAGTTTTCTGAGGACTTCAGTATTAAATTCAAAACCACGGTGACGGATACGCAAAACCCTGATGATGTCACTGTCAAAGAGGACGAGAGCGACGTTAAGTTGCAATGCCATATTTCAGGTACGACCAACTTCTTAAGAAATGGAATAGTTGAGTCCCTGAGTGAGAAGATTGAGAAGAGATCAAACACAACGGGCGTCAATTCCATTTACAATGTGGAGAAAAAAATCACGAAATTGCCCAAGTATCTGACTATACAGTATGTCCGCTTCTTCTGGAAGAGATCTAGTAACAAGAAGTCGAAGATCCTGAGAAAAGTTGTCTTCCCATTCCAACTGGACGTCAGTGACATACTGACCCCAGAGTATCAACAGGAAAAAATCAAAGTAAGAGACGAACTGAGAGCGGTGGATAAACTAAGAGAGGAGAAGCAACGCGATGCGAAAAAACGGAAGCTTGACGGTGGCGCTACTGTCACCGAGGGCTCCTTTGCCACTCCAAAGGAACATTTGGAAACCGAGCAGGCTCTAGAGGCTAGTGAAAAGGAATACTGGCGGGACGAATTCAAGAAACATTTCCCTTCGGATTTACAAGCTGGCGAGAACCCATCCTGTGTATACAACCTGGTCGGGGTCATCACCCATCAGGGGGCCAACTCTGATTCGGGTCACTACCAAGCTTTCATAAGAGATGAAAACGACGAAAACGTTTGGTATAAATTCAACGACGACAAGGTTAGTATAGTTGAAAAGGAAAAGGTGGAAGCACTGGCCGGAGGTGGTGAGAGCGACAGTGCTCTCATCTTGATGTACCAGGGTTTCGGTCTATGAGAATGTAAAACGATGCTCTTTTTTTTTTTTTCGCTTTCTTTAGACATTGACATCTTTAAACTACTGTACTGCCTTAACTCAGTTTGATGATGGAGAAGTTTAGCATGTGCAGGGATCTTTTTTTTCTTTATACAAATGTTCTAGGTCTCTGTTTTACTTTCCCAGAGAAAGAAAGAATATTAAATACGAATCTTCTTTTTTATATTTCCTCTCATTCAGTTCTTGATGATACAAACGGCGTTACATCTTCGCGTCGTCGCTGTTCAACCGATAATCTTTTTAAACTGCTCGATGTATTCGTAGCAATTCAACGGTTTACCCTTATTGTCGATCAAACACTGCGCCAGTTTGTTTCTCACTTCTTGCCCCTTAATGCCTATCTGTTTTAACTTCTGCTCGTCTCTTTCGTCCAACTTCTTCAAGTTATCATTCAAGGTAAGAATTTTGGCATCCAAAATTTTTGAGCTCAGGGGATCATTCTCAATCTCCGTTAAAATTAATGAAGTATCCAGTGTGTCTTCGAACTTCCTCAACGCATCCTTCTCCAACCTTGTCAACTTCTGCGCTACCTTCTCTTCGATAAATCTCTCGGCATCCTCCCTTCTCGAGAAATCTGTCTCCGTGCTATGCTGCAGCTTGCTCACAATATCATCGGAAAGCTTCAATGTAGAATCAATGGCAAAAACGGCGCTGTCCTCTGGTTTTGATGCTTGAGCCCCCATAGTGACTGTACTCTTCACTCACTCACTGCAAATTACAGAGAATGCAAGAACTGATGTATTGAAGAATAGCAATACCTGAACACCAAACAGTTTCTTCAATCTATCGATATTCGTTGTTTTTTTTATAAAATATATGTTCTTAGAAATGTACGTTCTCTCATTGGATTTAAAGTAATGCTCTCATCGCAAACCACCAACACAGCAATTTCATATCGCTTTATGCTCTCGTTGCATATATTCATACAACTGTGTGTCCCCATATAGAATACGGAGCTTTACGGCGCTGCTACCTATCACGAAATCTCGCTGTAATTGCTTCCCGTGTACGTATTGGTCAACAACATTTCTGGTTAGGAAATTATTACCGGTTCACCCGTTGACACCGATACTAAGAGAAGCTGATTACATTGCACTGTGCAATTAATACCTGTTTTTCTTTAACGACCCATTGTCAATTGTTATCCAGGATTTGAGAGGATGAACCCCTCAGAACTATTAAAGGTCATACGGCAGGATCTGTTCCTGCCGAAAGAATTGTTCTCTTGCGAGTTTGACCAAATATCAGGGCACTATAACTACGGCATTGGATATGCCATAGTGAATGACGCATCAATGCTATCCTGCGGATGTTGTATAGCGGAGTCTTTGTTCGACGCCATAAAAGACGCCACACACAACGAACTAATCTATTGTCCAATTTGTAAGAATAAGAATGCATCGATGGTAGGGCCTATTAAACCGTTGCGATGTCTGTATGACCAATTAACTGGGTTTGATGATTCAATAAGCACTTCTTTGGAAACAGTCAAGTTACAGGAGGAGGACATTGAGCGAGATGGGAACAAGTCACCAGTTACCGAGGAAAACAGTACCCTTCCGGTTAAAGAAGCTGCAATGTTTACTGAATACAAAGATATCGACACACTAGAGAAGACATTAGGGACTGATCAAATGGATTCAAAGAAACTGGAAACGAGCAACCAGCAAACCACTCTACTAAACCTCTTTTTCAAAGTTGCTTCTAAAATGAATAACGAGGATACACCGGATGATACCACTAGCGAAAGATTAATCAAGGCAAATGCAAACCCTCAACATCTAACACACAGTACCACTCTAGAAACTGAAAACAAGTCGGAGATGGTTAGCTTAGCTAATAAATCTAATACCATTATCACAGAACGGTTATCACAGGAATGTAAAAAACCAGAATGGCATAAAGATCATACTGCGCATTTCAACGAGCCAGTAGTTCCTAACATATCGTCCAACCTGGACGAAAAAAAAGAATCGTATTTTGCTAGTTGTTTCCCACTTTATAGGAAACGATTTGTTTTCAAGACGCACTCCAAGTTCCTCAAAACTAAATCAAAACTATTTATCAACTCCGCCATTTCTCCCAGTTGTACCAAATTTGCATTGATAGATAAACATAAGTGGGAAGTATTTTCAATTCCTGCAGATATCGACAAAGATCCACCTAAATTATTGTTCTGTGGTCGCAATACGGGAGAGGTCGGGAAGTCATTTGAAAAGCTGAAACTTTCCAAAAAAAACTTAACAGAATTAGCAAATTCAGAAGTACTAAGCGGAGACTATGTGTTCTGTACATTATCCGATGATTTATTGATTATTTCGGATACCAATAATTCGCTAAGGGTCCATGAACTGTCAGAAAAAGGGAACCTGATTCATTTCTACGCTTCCAAATACCCCCTGCGCTGTATTGATACCGATCACGGAGGTACACTAATTGCCTGTGGAATTACCGGAAGAGAAAGAAAGACCAACACGGAGCAAGCATTGATCACATTACATCGTATTAACGTAAATAAACAGACAGGTGTATATGAGTTTCCTGCACCACTGACGATAGCTCTACCGTACCGCGATCCCATCAACACAATCCATTTATCACACGACGGTCTTTACATTTCGTGTTCAACAACGATGGAGTCTCGATTTTTGGTCATTTCGTTAAGAACCCTCAATGAGCCGAGATTGATAATGAAAAGTTTGAGATCAATCGACACGTCTTTAGAATCAGAAGGAATCACAGATACGAAGTTGTTTCCGGGGAACTCTAATCTCATGTGTGTCACGTCCACTGCCTTTAATTCTCCTCCTATAATTATCAACACCAAAATCGAAGATATAAGCGAATTAAGGAGTGTTGCCCAGCCTTCTTTGTTGACAAAAATAGTGGAACTAGGTTCCAAGATTCATCGTTGTGAGATATCACCTAGAAACGATTCTATAGCGTTTCTCGATAAAAATGGTTCGGTTTATATAATGTCCGCACCAACAATGATTGAAAACGAAACGAAACGGATAGTTCTAGTCGACCTTGTTGCGGATGCTTATAGAGCTCACGAGTGTGCCTCGATGCGGTTTAACTCTTCAGGGCACATCCTCTATATACTGGATCGCAAAGGTGTGCTTTACGTAGAAGATTTTGCCTACGGTTTGCCACAGAATCCCGAGGTCTCGAAATGTAAGGAATTGTAGTTAGGGAATATATATGATGAAGTAGCACGGATAATAATCTGCATATCTTGGACGATTTCACAGTCATTCAACACTCTCATCGAGGGTTAAGAAGTGTTTTCCCTGAGAAAATGATTGTACGGTAATTTACTATCAGTCTACCAACGACTCTAGGTTAGTTTTTATAGAAGCTATAAGTTTTGGATCTTTGATAGCTTCCTGGATGAACTCTTCTAGATTTATACCGTTCTCCACCTCGTTCAACTTTCGATATCCACCTTTGAAAATTTGTGATTCAACTTGAGCACTCGTTGCTGCTCTATTCTTAAATACAAGATCTTCATCATTCGCAACAACATCTTTAACCACTTCAACGACCAAATCTTTGATAGTTTGTTCCAGCGGCGATGCGTTTTCGCGCATCGCTATTGGAGTTGTCAAAACATCTCTTTTTAACTGATCGAGATACCCCTGCTGCTTAAATTTTTCGGCGAGTTTCTTAGCTGGATCAATAGAGTCAGGCATTACCACTGGATTATAACCGGCTTTGCCTTACATTATCGTTCTGTTCGACATTGAAGAGGTCTTTAGTATTTAAACATACAAAAAAAACAGTTTTTTTACTAAAGACGCAATTCTCCCGATGAGAGGGCTCAACTTTTTTGGAGAGTTGAAGCTATATTCGCATGTACGACTATGCCCCGCAAGAAAAGACATGTCACGGAAGTTGTTCAGTTATTTGAACGATACTTAGCTGGAGATAACTTTGCGACGATACCAATTGAGGCCAAACGATTACAGTCAGAATCTTGTAATTATATGGAGTTAGGGCACGACAGTCGAAATATCGTGGAATACTATCATGAAAGTTTGAAGAAATATATAGACAAGCGCCATTCTATCACCATGGAAAATATCATCGAATACAAAGAATTTACGGATGAGATTCTTTTCAAGATGAATATTCTAGAAGACACCTTAGAAACACTCATCTCTCGTGGTAAGACAAAGCTAACCGTGAACAACTTTCGTATATTGGTCGCTGATGAAATGACACACACATTGAACACTGTATCAAATTTTTTAAGAAAATCCTTCAAATGTGCCCTCTACCACGAAGAATATGATTTTGAAAAGGATATCGGATGTATTTCATTGATTGCGAGAGGCGGAATCCAAGGCTTTAAACAGTTAATAGAGAAGTTACGGTTCTCAGAATATTATAATATAGGTCAATCGTACATTAGTGATTTCGAAGACGAAATGCATAAAGTTGTACCAGCTTGTATAAAGTACTGGGACGAAAAAAAAAAATTAGCTGGTCGGTATTCCGAAATTATTTTCCTTTCGCAAGCCATCAAACTCATTTTAGAAACAATACGATGGAATGCTACAGCCAATTTTGATGAAATTATTTATAAGGATGCCAGGGTACTGCTTATGCTGATAGCTGGAACCAAAATACCCTTTGATGATATTTATCATAAATTCTTGACCGCTAACCATAACTCAATATTTGAGAAACAAAATGAACAGGCTATTGAAAAGTGTAGCCGCGTCTTTCTAGACAACTTTCTATCATGCAATGAGATACCTAATACGACCCAAAGAATAGACCAAATAATAAGATATATTTGTTCATATGAAACATATTCAAATCATTACATCCCAGAGCTATCGAAACTACCACATCTAAACGAAATAAAAGGCAAGATACGATCCGAAGTCATCAATATCATTAAAACGTTTGAGATATATGATTTGCATAAAGCAACGCTCAACTTACTTGGGAAAAACCGTGTTACGGTGAATCGGGACATTCTTTTCTTCATACTAAACTATCTTCCTCACCGGAAAGAGTTCTTCAGAAGTAGATTGACACAAAGAGTTATCCGCAAGCTCGCTAAAACTTGGGAGGATTATGGATCTCTCGAACGTGATTTTTTTAAGGAAGGAATCGAAGCAAATTTGGTTAAGTACACTGGCTCTGAATTATCATATGATCTAGATTGTGTGCTGAAAGCTTCCATATCCGCTTTGCATTCTGAGACCACCTTTGGCAATTACAAATTAATGCCATTATTTGTCAACAGCGCAAACGTTAGCTTTTCACCTCCAGAACATGATCCGATATGGATCAATTGTGACTTCGAGAAGGAATGGAAAATAAGCTGTAACGCGTTTGCAAAAAGCAATACGGTTCTACTGAAACCTCATGGTCTGCATTCCATAATCATGGAGTTACCTATTAAGGTGTCTAAAAATGTTTATTACAAAGTGTTTCTCGATATGACCGCTGCTGCAATCTTGTACTGCTTCAACGATAGTGATTCATGGGACATAACTGATATTCGCTCAAAACTAGCAGTATCCCCTGACAAAGAATCAGACTTTGAGGCATGCTTACAAAGGCTTGTTGGGAGGAAGCTATTAAATTTGAACGTAACAACCCTCACATTCAACTACAAGTTCAAAGCTCGCGTTAGCGATACTGGGTTGTTCAGTCTTTGAGGAATGATACACATTGAAAGTGTAGAATAAAAGAGTCAGAACTGTTGGTAGACTCATGGTACTAATAAATTTGCCTGTTTTCTTTGGTAGCAGCATGATCGATTGTGGGGGAACAACACAAGACGTTCTTTTTTGGTTTGCACACACACACACACACACACACAAATCTGTCCTGAAGGCAACTGCGTCTTCAAGAATACACTAGTAACATTTTACTGACAGTAACTACTAATATACCTGTGCTCCGGGAACTAACATACCAAGATTTATCTTATTTATATATTTTCTTTTGTATGGAGTTTGATAGAATACTTACTCCCTATATAGAAACCTTATTCCTTGCAAAAACTGTCCCTATTGAAATATTGAAATAGAGATCCAGACTGAACACAGTGCCAGATTCTTCAATAAGCTAAAACATTTCACTTTTATCATATGCAAAATCTCGTACCCGAGATATCATTCTGGCTCAAAGGCCTGCTCAGCTACATTGATCAAGACTTCCATTGCAGCAATCTGATAATTGACATCATTGACATCATCATTATTCGGTGGGATAATGGTAGGGCCCCATATAACACAAACGGCTTTTAAGTTCATTTTATTGCTCTCCTCGTGCGCTATGACCCTTTTCAAATGGAATAGCAATGACCTCAATGTCCAATACTGAGCGTCAGGTAACTTATATAACAAGCCATGCATGTAGTTCTTTCTCATTGCAGGATCGTCAATTGCCATACAAGTTTGCACCTCAGGGGATATCGAACTAGGTAAAAGGGTATCTGGCAATGAAGAAAAAAACATCTTCAACAGGGACCCAACTAAAAAGATGTCCGACTCTGAGAACTTTTTTGGTGGTAATATCATTGAAACATTGGCGGGGTCACTATCTATATTCTCTCTCAGTTTGCTGACATCCAACACATTCGCTGATTTTCTGTAGATTCCTTCCAAGTCCAGGCCATACTCATCAACGACAAAGACACATTGCCTTACAATGGCTGGAACCATGTCTTGTTCGAACTCGATCAGGCTTTCTAGCGGAACGCCAAAAGTTTTCAAATTTCTTTGTATTCCCGGTGGCAGTGTCGTATTTGTTTGCACTTGAGATAATGGTCTATCAGTGTCGACGGTGCCTGTGGTATCCAAAGTTGCAGGTATACTAGGTATCCTTGCATCCCTTTTCCCCGGATCTAATGACTGGAAGGATTTGCCAGCGTCATCATTGTCATCAGCTCCCCCGTAGTTGTCCCCAACCGCCCCATTGCCGTTATTTATCATTGAGTTAGATGAAGAAGCTGGTGTAGCAGGTAGAGGTTGGTGCTGCAAATGTGATTTAGCGTGTTTGGACGGGCCGCTTTGTATGTTATTACTACTTGGTGAATTCAACATTATCGGCCCATTGAAGGATGAGTTTATGGTGGGCGACGAGAAATTACTGGCAGATGTTGCCGCGTTTGGAGTGGTATTGTCAAATGGTGAACTGTCATGGGTAGATATTTGTCGTTTTGGTATCGAGTTTCTGGAGGGGTCCACTACAAATTTAGGGGGCGATTTTTTCGCACCACCGCCGAAGCGTTCCATGGATGGATGTTTCTTATAAGAAACTGGTATCAAACTTTTGTTGACCAGTAATGAGTTCTTCCCGTTACCGTTATATTTGTTGAGGAAATCGTAAAGATCCTTTTCGTTTCTCACTGACGACGCATAACTCTTCATTGAATGGCTTGTCTTTTCAAAAGGGCTTACACTAACACCGCTGTTCAAAATTAGTGTTTCGGTGTATATACTATATTTTTGTAGTTGTATTGCCATCGCTGTATCCATTTCCAGAATCAAATCTTTTAACTCAGCCACGATTCTTGGTCGTTCTCTTTTCAAGAAATTATCTCTCAAAGAGTTAGAGTGGTCAACTTTTTGCCGATAGTCGATATCAGCACTGTCTATTTTCCGCAACAGTTCTTCTTCTTGCTCTTTAGTTGTTTTCGAGCCCCTTAACGTTAATTTCGTCTTCGTTGGGTCTGTCATTTTCAACTTGTCGTAATCCTGGCACAAGGAAACGTATCTAGCTTGGGCCTTTTCCGCATTATGAATGGAGTCCACGACATCCCTTTCTAGACGTTTACTATCCTCTTTGACGTTTTTCCGCAGTCTTGTCATCGTTAACAGCAAAGAACTAACTTCGTCACACATTTTTTGTAGCGCCTTGACGTAACTTAGTTTAATCTTAGCCAATTTCCCATCAAACTCCAAAACGGAATGGAATGCACGTTTCAATGAGGATACATGCTGTGTTTCTTGAAAAAAGTGTTTATAATGCTTGGATAGTTCCATAACGTGGTCATTTTCGAACAAACACTTTTTCTTAACAAACTTGATGAACTCTTCGCAGGTAAGCAGGGACTGTTTCAAGTTGAATAGCAAAGCATTGATTGCCACATCAGAGTTCATAACTTTAATTATCTCCGGCTTGTCCAAAAGTTGCACATCCTGCCTTCGATCGGTACCCGATGCCCTGTTTTGGTTCGAGTCTGCGCTTTGCTCCAAAGACTGTTCGGGCTGCGGAGGTTCGGGAACTATTTCTCCACTGGTATCCATCTTGTAAGATGTTTATTTAGAGACGGCGTACTCGTGTGACTGGTCGATGACTCTCTTGTCCTGTCCTATTGCCCTCAAACGCAACCTCTAAAGGTGTGGATGCGGTGCCTCTTTCGCGTTTAGATTTTGAAATAAACAAAAGGTATCGCTAATTAAGCGGGTAACAGCACATATATATGTATGAGGTGCGTACTACCTAACTACATTCTATCTGATAAGTGGCACATCAAGGGTCGAGCTGTTGAGAGATTCTTGTTCTTAAGAATCTGTGTTTAACGGTTTCAATGCATACATCCTCACAGGGTATAACTCCCGTGGAAGGCCCTTCTGGCGGTCGGTAGCGATCAACTTGAGACCACTTTGGGCAAAGAGTTCTTTAAACTTGGTGTCTGATCGAGTGACACTTGAATCTGTATCGTCAAAATCATCTTGGTCCGATGGTGTATTGTTTTCCTTAACGAAGATGGTGCCGTTTGGTTGCAAACCATCGATGCACCTTTTGAAGAACTTAACCAACTCGGCGTCGGGAAGATGTCCGACACACCACTGGCACCATATCATCCAATATTTTCCCTTCTCCGGTGTCCAATCTTGCATACCAACGTTATATATGGTACCAATCTTGCCCTGTTCCCTTGCATCCTTCAATTCCTCCTCCATTTGATCGCAGAACGGTTTTACAGGCTCCACCAAGTCAACAGAATCACATTGTTTGGACAAGAAATTCTTCGTGACCCTCCCAATACCGGCACCAATGTCAACACCGATTTTCTGATGTGGCGGTGTCACGACCATCCTTGATTTGAGTTTGCGTATGAAATGCTGAGATCCGAGAATATCCATCACGGGAACGACCGTCTCTTCACCATACCCACCCAGAACACCGTCCACTGTCGGGGGGATACTGGTCCAGTAGTCAATGGCATCTTCGTATACAATCTGCGCATCAGGTCGATCCATCCTCACAATACTATGGTGCTGTTCAATCAACCACTATGTATGAAGGCCATCGAGCAAATTTTCCACTTTTGATGCTTTTAACCAGCAACTCTTAAAAAATGGGGCAAGCTTCAAGAAAGACATTATCGACCATGATAGTTCCCGTATTATTCAATACATATATTTACAAATAGGTATTTATGACCCACCGGTGTACTAGCCACCTAAGGAAAATATCCATTCTACCGAGTTTCTTACAGATTTATTCCAAATATCCTTCATTATTTCGATCCTCGGTCTCACCAGAACGTGTCTAGCCTCCTGATTCTGTAGCATTTCCAACTTGTCCTGAAACGGAGGGATCTGTCTATTCTTATCTAGTATACTTTTGACGTTATCGTTAACCTTCTTCCATTGCGAATGAGTGTAGTAATAGCCATCTGAATTGATAAAGTAAGAATAGTATGAAATACCTACTATGGAAGTAATAGAGGTAAGCGACAGTAACTTGGTAAATCTAGCCATTTTTCAAGTAGAGTGTCAAAACGAGACTCTGTATCAGATCTCTCGTCACCCTCACAGAATTTTCCACTACGTGTGAGCCACAAAGTCTCTGTTACACCTGCTTAAAGGGTTTTCATTCTTCGTAACAAAATATTTTTCGATGAGAATATCCAGGATACACGATTGGATTACTGCAGTAGTGGTAGTGTGGAATGCACCTACATTGGCACTGGAAGACTGGTACCCCGTTCATCGAATGCTAATGGGTAGGCAAGTGAGTGGGCGAGATTATAGCCAATGCTCCAAAGACAGAAGCGAATCGATCTCTTATATAAGTATATATGTTACGAGAACTGTTGCTAGTCTTGAATGACGATAACACACCTCTATAGACCACCATCCTGGTGCCAATCTATACAAACTTGAACCTGTTTAACATCTCTTGGTGCCAGCTTTGGGGTGCCCTGTAGAGAAGTCATCTCGAGGACCCAGGGGAGTCCGGGAGAGGTCAGAAAAGCACGGGAGAAGTCGCAAAGACCCGGAGAAAATGGCGGTTCGGAAAACAGATAACGGGCTCATCGAGAGGTTACTTCATCGTGATTATATAAAGAACAGTAAATCAGTACTCGTACCTGAGCGAGACAATTGACTATTTAGTACAATTGTGCTTTTAACGGAACTACCCCGTATACAGGCCTCTTAAATTTCTACATTAAAGAATCGTGCTTCTCTTCGTCGCTAATGTCCATCATCAGTACTACTAAACGTATACCCTACAGGGTTACCTACCACTTGGCGTCTCGTTCCTTCGGTAGCACAGTTGTGAGAGGGAGCTCTGCCGATCAATTGCTGATTTCCAAGCATGTTGCGGATGTGGACCCAGAGATGAACTCGATTTTGAAGAACGAGAGGCTGAGACAGAAGCACTCGATCACTTTGATCCCCTCAGAAAACTTCACCTCCAAGTCGGTCATGGACCTGTTGGGCTCTGAATTCCAAAACAAATACTCAGAGGGCTATCCTGGTGCACGTTACTACGGTGGGAACCAATTTATTGACCAGATGGAGTCGCTCTGCCAAAGGAGAGCTTTGGAAGTGTACGGATTGAATCCGGAAGAATGGGGTGTGAACGTTCAGTCTCTGAGTGGAGCACCTGCCAATCTATATGCGTATTCTGCAGTTATGAATGTTGGTGATAGGCTGATGGGGCTGGACCTCCCCCACGGTGGTCACCTATCACATGGGTACAAATTAAAGAGCGGTTCTCCGATCTCCTTCATATCGAAGTATTTCCAAACAATGCCATACCGTTTGAACCTGGAGACCGGTAGGATTGATTATGACGAACTCGAACTCACTTCCCAACTGTTCAGACCCAAAATTATAGTCGCTGGGACTTCGGCTTACTCTAGGTTGATCGATTACGACAGGATGGCCAATATTGCCAAAAACTGTGGTGCTTATCTTCTGTCGGACATGGCTCATATATCTGGTCTAGTGGCAGCCAATGTTGTGGAGTCTCCCTTCAAACATTCTGACATCGTAACGACGACCACCCATAAGTCTTTGAGGGGGCCCCGTGGTGCGATGATTTTCTACAGAAAGGGTGTTAGAAAAGTTACCAAGGGTAAAGAGATCATGTACGATTTGGAAAAGAAGATTAATTTCTCTGTATTTCCAGGGCACCAAGGTGGACCTCATAACCACACCATATCCGCCCTAGCCGTTGCTTTAAAGCAGGCAATGACCCCAGAATTCAAACAATACCAAGAGAGAATTGTTTCCAATGCAGCTACGTTTGCCAAAGAACTAGAAGCGCGGGGATTCAAGCTGGTTTCAGGAGGGACCGACAACCATTTGATTTTGCTAGACTTATCGTCTTCCGGAATCGACGGTGCTCGACTAGAAACCATTCTACAGCAGATAAACATTGCCGCCAACAAGAACACGATCCCTAGCGATAAGTCGGCAATGTTCCCATCGGGTTTAAGAGTGGGGACACCAGCTATGACCACTAGAGGGTTTGAGGAGAAGGATTTTGCGAAGGTCGCCGAATACATCGACAAAGCTACGAAATTGGCTATAAAAATGAAGGCTCAAGAGTCTGAAGATATTAAATCGAACGTCGAGAGGCTCCAGTTCTTCAAAACTTTGTGCGAAAATGATGCTGAAATTCAAGAATTGGGTAACGAGGTTTACCAATGGGTTGGCCAATTTCCTGTCCCAGGGGAGCTGTGAGTTTCTTCCAAACTGTTGGATCAAAATATGATTGAATATATATTAGCTATCCAATGGATATTATTAGTACATAGACAATATATGTCTCCTCTCGTTATTAGCAATTACAACTGTACGATGAGCTCTTAGCGGTATTTAGTTGAAGCAACTCATTGTCTTTATTAGGAGCTTCAAAAGCTTCTTCTGGCACTTGTCTGGATATTTCGTTGAACATCTCCTCGATGCCTGCTCCAGTCTTGGCACTAACATATGCAAGTTCGTTTGGATTGGATACATCCTGCATAATCCCCCGCAGTACGTCTTCGTGTGGGTAAGTAGTGTCGGAATCTTGAGCGGTAGGAAGCAAATCGATCTTATTACCGACTAGCCATATGGATATTTTGTTCTGTCTATCCTCGTTGATATAATTATGCAATTCCTCAATCCAGCTTTTAGCACCTTCAATGCTATTTGGGTTTGTCACATCGTATACTATAAGCGCTACGTCCGTGTTTCTGTAGTACATCGGCGTAAGTGCTCTGTATCTTTCTTGCCCAGCTGTATCCCACACAGATAGCTTAACTGCCTTCTTATCCTCTAGGAAAACCTCTTTCCAACTGAACGCAGCACCAATGGTTGCACTGTTCTTCATAAACTTACCCGTTACCAGTCGCGTCACAATGGAAGACTTACCTACCGATGATTCACCAAGAAGTACAACTTTCCACTCTGCGTACGTAACATCGCTGCCACTCATTAATTGTGGTACTCTGTAATTCTTTTGTAGTTGTGGGAGTATACCAATAAAAAATAAACCCTAAAGCTTGCGCTTTTCTTCAACCGTGAGCGTAGTTACTCTTTCCAAATATTCTCTCAGGCAATAGCATGTGTTTTAAGTTAATTTGGTAATTATTGCTGAACTTACGTTGTAGCACAAGTTTCCAGCATATCTTTGGGAGTTCTCCAAAAACCCATTCTTCTCTTTTCTTTTACCCACCCTACTCCTGTTACATCTTGACAACCGTAAGGGACACGCATACTTATCGGACACCTGATTGTCGTCATATAAACCACTAAAGGCATCCTGATCCCAGTAACCGAATCACGTGTCGGTACTAATTCAAAGCGAATTTCGCGTCTTGTCACTTTTTTTTTTTTCATTTGGGAAATCGTCAGATTTTTGGGCCATTACAGTTAAAGAATCACCCAGACTTGCTCTTTGTTGGTACCGTGACAAGATCGTCGTATCACTTGATAATAGTTCGAACAGTAGAATAAGAGAGATACAAACGGCGCAAAACTCTCTCTATTTTTTTTTTATTTGGGCCAATATTCCATTCTACGATGACTGAGCATTCGACGGAACGATCTTCCAACCGAATGATCAACCGAACTCTGGAAATGCTGGAAAAGGCTGTTAGCAAAAAGAACACATCCGCAACCAAGTACCCCTGGTCGAGTGGCAACTTCAAACGGAATAATGCCCCGGCACCGGAACACACAGACCCGAGAGATTACAACACGTCACCGACACCGAAAAGAAGGAAAATGGAAACACCGCAGAGCGCGGATAAAACCGCTGTTCAAGCCAATTCAAATTCTTTGGACAATCTGAAAATTTCGTTAGTATTCCCGGAAGATCCGGAGAGACCTCTTTCGTCATCGTCGCCATGTCAGAAATCTGTTTCCTTTTCTGATCGAATAGAAGTAGAATCGTCATCCGCTCTAACGAACTCAGCTGCCTCCCCGCGACCTTCATCTACTTCAAAGCTACGCTCGAAACCAATATTAAAAATGAATCGAGTCTCTTTGCAGAAAAGGGATAACGTCAATGAACAGAGACTCACTTTCAGTAATCGTACGACATTTTCACTCAATCCAATGGAACTTGCATATTGGAGAAGTGGAGAAATTCATAACATGATTGACAACAAAAATATCAACGAATTGAAAAATATCTTGGAAGGTGGGCTATCATTACTAGCTGTTTCGGAACCAGAACATGTCTCCAAAAGATTCGAAATTTACGCTACGTTTAATGCAATTTTGGAACGGCAATTTAGCGACAGCACCGCAAAGGGTATGGAGGACAAGGTGTGTTCTGTACTATGTGGACATATGGAAGAAATAGTCAACATCTGCTATCCGCATCTGAAACTCGAGCAATCAAGTTTATTGGAGAATGCTTCTGTGAAAAACCCATTTAGCACGCGGCTGTACATTCAAATCGTTAGATTTTTTACACACCTTCTCTCTAACTTCAAGATAATCCATGCACTTTCCTCCAAACGTGACATACAAACGTCCATGAAGCAGGTCTTTGAAAGTAGTTATGAAGCCTTGAGTAGTCCGCACGGAAACAAACAAATGATCACAGCCCAAATGAGCTTCCTGAGACAAGAAAAGTTTGGTGCGTCTTACCTCAAAGAAAATGAGAAAAATAAACTGGTTAACATAATAACAGAGGTGAATGAAATCGATAGTTATAACTTGAAATACGAAAAATTACTACTAATTAAGGCCCTTTTTGAAAAATACTCGAAACAGATGTTACAGGATGTCCCGAAATGGTTGTGTGGAGAAGTTTTAGCTAGGATATTAGTTGAAACGGAAACTTGCGCTAATAAATTGGTAGTAGTCGCACTCGAAATATTGTTGGATCTCCTTAAGCAGTTATTGGGCGGAAACGATAGCGTAACAGCTTCAATCTATGAATCCATGGAAGAGAAACCAGCAAAAGATGTTTTGTCTCCCAACATGAAGATGGTGTTACAATCGGTACTAACAGATACTTATGACTTTGAGACAATTACAATAGGGTCTATGCTACGTGATCATCTCAGGAATCAGATAACTGAACAAAAGGCATACAAAATTGGAATTGATTTGTGGCTGGCATTTGTCGGAATACTTTTCAACTCACCTCGTAATATCACAAGATTACTGCCAACGGACGACCGGGGTGGCAGTTGGCTGTCATTAAATGAACTGGCCTTTAAAACCAATGATGAAAAAGCTATGCTCTTGGCACTAAAAAGTTGGAGAGTCGTGGTATATCTTGTGTCTGTACATATTACTTCACTAGATTCTAATGAAGTTCAGCACCAATTGATACAACTACTGCTGACTCCCTTTGATCAACTGCCAGATGTATTGGAAAGAGATTGTGTGAGAGAAGGTTTGTTGTATTGTCTGAATGGGGTGGTTTTTTGCGGTGTGTCTATGATCAACTCCCTAGGAACAGAACCTGCATTTTTTTTATTTTGGAATAATTTGTTACAGCCACTATTCCACAAATGGAATTCAGCAGCATCTTCAAAGGAATTACAAACCAGAACGATGGATATTTTTATCAAGATTCTCGGAGGAAAACTTCCCAAGATTTCAACACAAACGACTAACTCACCGGATAAAAAACAGCCGCGGCATTTCTTTAGACCAGTCCGTGTAATAGCAGCACGAGGTATAGTCATTTCGGATATTCCAAACCTCTCTAACAAATTTGTTGACATATGGTATATGCAAATGGCGAAAAGTGCATTTGATCTTTTGCATGCTAGATCTTTTGAGGACGAACATGCGAAATCTCTTTTTCTAAGTTTGGTAAACACTGTACCAGAGAGTTATTTAAATGATGAGCTGTTTGATTATTTCCTGTTAGCTCTTAAAAATTACTTGGAACCGACATACAATTATACATCCGACGAAATGAGTATATTTACTTTATTGGCAACACAGCTTTTCACGAAATTTGAGAAACTTTTGCTGGAACCTTCTAACTCCGGCTTATCATCACTAATTGCACTTTATAATCCAAAGATATTCATCAATTATGATTTTCCACTCAAGCTAATGATAAGTGTGTTAGATTCAAATGATCGCGACGCATCTTTGTTCGCTATTTTCTCCAAATTTATGGACATGAAAAACAAAAATTGTACTGACTACGTGACCAACAGGTTGAGTGTCGCGAAATTGCCATCAAATATTAATAAACATGACATGAAAATTTTAATGAACATAATATCTAAAAACCCTTCGATATCAATTATTGAAAATTTACTAACAGTTATTACCGACATTGATCGAGAATTTTATGAAACGATCTGCACTTCTGCATTGACATGGGATGACCACCCTTTACTTTATTTCATTAAAGGCGTTTTTACGAGTAACGCTCCAAATTCCCGCAACTACCTATCAGGGCGTTTACCAACGAGAATCAGTAAGTCCCTTTATTTATTTAAAGCTATACTGAATTCTCCTGAACTTCATGGTTTCCTTTTAAGGTCAGTTTTAAGAAACCGATCATTAGTCGAAAAATTGAACGTTGCCGAAGTCACTAAATTGAGAGATCTTCTTGGTCACGATGCTCCTATAGATCTTATGGAGTATATCAACGTTGTATACAAAAAGCGGATAGCTGGGACAATGAATAATAAACTGACCCAATCTGGAACCTCGATTCATAACAGTAATCCAGAATGTTTTAATGAATCTCAGCTGGATAATCAAGGTCAAATTGGAGAAGATACATCTGCGATTCTTTTGGAAAAGTTACATGAGTGTTGTTCTAATTACGAAGGTGACGCATTGACCGAAATCCTTTCTAATTTGCTGAGTCAGGGTCAAATTACCACTGTATCTAATTTTTTCTATTCTTACGCTGCGCAGAACACAGAGCTCATCGAGCTAATCTCACCGAACTTGCTAAAGCATCTGTGTAAATTTTACCCCGACTACTTACACGCCCTAATACTGCCTGCAATCAACTATCTATTTAAACCTGCTGAAAAGATGTCCATCCTTACATTATTGGCAATACGATTGATAAAAAAGAAGGATCTCAACGGCTTGGATAGAATTATTGACCAATTCTCAATCTCTCTATTCAACAGTCCCAATAGATCATCGGGGCATAGTAAACATAAAGCAGCTGAACTATTCTTGGAGATGTTTTTTCTATTGGTGGAAGAAAGAGGAATACATTTGAGTATTGTTCTCCATAGGATTGTTCGTTCTTTACCTCGAAGAAGGCCGAAATATCTTAAGGATGTCATCAACGCAATTTCCACCCAAAAGAACTTGGAAAATAAGATACCCGATATCAACGATATACAGCTGGCATTAACAAAATGGGTCAAGATGGAAGATTATTCTTTTTATTTCCAGAAATACAGTAGATATGCGTATCTCGACCAAATAACAAATCTGGATGACATAACACAAATTGATAGACAACCTCACCGTAATGACATTGTTGGGACCAACATTACACAGGTCGAGGTTTCTGAAATGCAAACACTGTACAAGACAAAAGATAATGATGCGATAGAAGAAGGTTCAGCGCACCAAGGAGTGGAAACATTCATTACAGGAACTAATTCTATTGGGATGCAAGAAAACTCTTCACAAGAACCCCTCAATGATTCTACTGATAAAACTGTTCATTCTCACGAAGGTGTCGGAACTCTAGCTATTCATCTCGCAAACGCTCGATCTAGAATGGATAATGGACAAAGTCATTCAAATAAACAGAATAATGCATCTATTTCGAATCCACCGACTTCCACTCTTGCGGAGGTAACTTCATATGGAGGGTTAGTACAATCTGACACGCAAGAAGTTCAGACCACCTTGAATAAAGAGTCCAGTATTGATGATGATATCGTAGATCTTTCTCAAAAGTCATCTCCAATTAAAACCGTAGGGACTACAGGTGTACATTTACCCAATAACATACATGAGGTTGGCATTGGAAAAGAGAAGAATACCGCTGCAAAAAAGGAAGCTCAAATGACAATAAATACACAGGCGGTAAACGAATCGAACTCAGCCACTAACCTTGAAGGAAGGTTATCCACGTTACCGATTGAGACTGGGACTCAAATGATTGACAATTCCAACAAATATACGGGCTCAGAAATAATGGTAACTGGGTCAGATTTGAGAACTGGAGGTGAAGTATCAAAGGCAGATGGACCTGGCAGTATCAATACACGGAACTCTAAAGATAATCATGGGCCTGGGCCAGAAAATACCTCAAATCTATTAACCTTGGCCATTTATAAATCGACCGCATTACAGGAAGCGCCAAACACCCAATACGTCCCGGAAGTACACACTGGCCAGGAAGAAGTTGAACCAGCGACTTCCGCCAAGGTGGCCAAATGTGATCAGAACTCCGTGGAGGATATAGTACAAGATGAGAAAGATGTTGATATTGCTTTTGAACCCTTTCAACAAGATGCTGCTACAACAAGGGTGGCTTTAAAGGATGATGAGATGCCCTGTGAGAGTCAAGTCTCAGAAAATGAAAATCGTGCAGACGATACTAGTTCGAAAGAGGGAACACCATCTCTGCATATCCATTTCCCATCCAAAAAGGCGAGAAAGATAGTTAACCGTTTACGCGACTTCAAGCCAGATCAACTTGCTGCGTTATCTCCAGCAGAGAGGAGAAATCTGCGGGTAGAATTATTAGATTTTATGATGAAGATGGAGTACTTTGAGGCAGAGGGATAATTGCATCTCCACCCACTAATCGGAGATAGTGAAGGAACTGCGGTAGCGAGAATTTATGAGAGTGAACAATATCTACCATTAGACAGATAGTATAAGGCACAGATTATGGGTATTACTTTACTATAAGTATTATATCTCTACTAAATAGTGCAATTTTCTTAAATAGCCTTCTCCATTCCAAGGGGTCTCCTGACTTTCTCACAAATTCGAGGCTTTTCAAATCGGCTTTGACCCGTCTAATGCTGATAAATCCAACAAGTTTCCCTCCTCTTGAGTCGGAGCTTTTCATATTAATCTTTAAAGGGAACACGTCTCCATTCTTTTTCTCCAACAGTTCCTGATAGAATTTGTAAAGATCTGGGGTTACTTTTATCCCAGACAGTTGTAAAGCCTTCTCCAATATAGGTAGTAAATTCTCCATCGATTCCAATGAGTAAAATTTGGTCAACTTGAAAGGTCGAAATTGCATAGCATTCAAACTTTTATCTCTGCCAGTTTGCTGGCTTTGAAATTGCAATGTGGAATAGTCGTTGTCCAAATATTTCAACAAAGTATCATCAACTTGAGTGGAGTAATAATTATGTTCATCGTGCAATGCATAATATTGGGAAAACGGTCTTTGGGTATTTGTGTACCTTTGGTCATTCAGCAGCAAATCTGTCTGGATATGTGCCACATCATTGTATACAGGTTGTGTGGATACATTTGGAAGTAGTGGAGACATACTCCTAGTTGCAGAGTCCAAAGTTTGTGTTAGCGATGTATTGTAGGTACCGTTATCGAGGGACACGTTCAACCTTGACAAGAGTCTGTTTGCTAAAGCGGCGGGGTCATTACAAAGTCCCTTCGAGTTCATAAGTTTGTTTTTCTGTGTGAACCAGGGGTGTGATCGCAGTTTCGACAGTGTGATTCTCTCTGAAGGGTCTTGCTGTAAGATTTTCCGCAACAGACTCAGCTGCTGTATGTCGACTCTCTTCCATGGTCCCATATCAACATTCCCGTCATTTTCCAGAAACGACGTGTAGTTAACATCCTCCTTTGCGGGCAACTCCCATGGGATAGCGCCCGTTATCAAAACGAAGAGAAAGATGCCTATGGACCAAATATCGGTAACATTGGCGTAATATGGTTTCTTAGAGTACAGTATCTCTGGGGCCAAGTAAGGTGGAGACCCTCTTTGGTCCATAGATCCCTTCCAAGTGCCGTCTTTTCTTTTAAACTGCGACGCGAGGCCAAAATCTGCTAGTTTCAAGTTCCCGCTCTTATCTAGCAGAATATTCTCCGGTTTGATATCTCTGTGGGCCACGCCGCATTGTTCGTGCAAGTACGTGATGACATTAACCAGTTGCTGGAAGTAGAACTGCGTGACCAAAAGGTCGACGCCGAGATCAGGTTCAATCTTATCGAAAAGGTCCCCACCATCGGCCATCTCCAAGATTATGTATATGTAGTCATCGACAGTGTTACAATCTATCAGTCTCAAAACGTTCGGGTGTTGCGAGCATTTGTTATGCAGCACAACCTCCCGCATAATATCCCTCTCTTGCAACCCGTTCTCGTTACAAGTCGGCATGTGTATGAACTTAACCGCTACCACGACGCTTTTGTCAACCTCCAAACTGGCAGACTTCACGCACCCGAAGGCGCCCTGTCCCAGAGTTTCGCCCATCAAAAGACCCCCTACGGCTGGGACATCTTCACTTGCCCCAGAGTCATCCATACCCAATTGAGATACCACCTAGCACTGTCAGTAAATGAACACGAGGTACTTCAAGTAAACAGACCTCATCGAATTCTCGATTATTTTGTAGATTTCGTTGTTTTGACGTTTTGGCGTCGCGTCCAGAGCTCTACTAGTCTGTCTAAGTCGCTGTTCAGTTCCCTTCACGTCAGTCAGTGGCACAATGTAGGGGGAGGTTTCACACCCAGTTATTGGAGTCTTTGCTCGCCCCTCACCCCATTGAAGTTTTTCGCAGGATTTCCCAGGTTATCAGGCGTTCTTCGCAGGGCCCATGCTTCAAGTCGAGATTCATAGCGACCACCACAATCGATCCAATAGACAGCAATGGGGCGTCTACTAGGAACTCGTAGTGTATGTATGCCCTTGGTGGGGGAGGGGCACCACCGCTGCAAGAGAGGACAACTGCATTGTCGTTTCTAAAACCACCCAGATCACACACAGACACGCGAACGCATTCAGCGGTGCTCCTGCCGTGCATCTAACCGCATTAGTACTTCCCTGTACCTCCAAATCAAACACATTCACCCACGACCCACGGCACGTTGTGCAGTGGCCTGTTAATATTTGTTCACTTTTAAGGATTCTGTTCTTTTGCAGTGAGTGAAGAACGAGAATTGCAAGAGGAGTAGAGGAACCACAGAGTGATGTCCCAAGCAGCTGATTTACTGAGACAATTCAACCAGGTTGTGGCCCATAAGGTGGGCAACTTGCCCGAGGGATTCGATGGGCTGATGGACAAGTGCAGACTCCAAGTGTCGACGGTGACCAACTTCCCAGGGGATGCGAGGGAGACTTTGCTGTCGATCAAGACGTTGTTGTTGAGTGATGAGGACATCGATTACGATCTCTTACTCGAGTTACTGAGTGCCGTGTTGCAGATAACGCGGTTTGACGCTATACTGGAGGCATACTCGATGGCTGATTTGGAACAGGCTTTGAAGTCTGGGATCAGCCCCTTGATACAGTCCGCGTGTCAAGTTATTCAAACCTCGGATCCAAAGGGTGCGCTCGCCTCCAGTGGACTGTTTGAAATTCTGCTACATCTGTACTTCGATGTGAATACGGATATTGCTGTGGTGAAGGAGATCGATACAACGTGGGAGTTGCTGGTGTGCGATGCCAGGGTACGGAAGACCATTCTAGCGCAGAACGTAAAACTTCTTTTGGAGGTTAAAGAACAGTTCAAACCTATTCCAATGGCCCGTCTGTTGCACCTTCTTGGCGTTATTTTTAGGGAACTGAAAACTCCAACCGAATACGTCCCCAACTTGTTTGTATTCGAGAAGAATGAACTGGTAGAAGCGCTTAAAACGGACATTATCATGTTCTTAAATATAGTCAAGTACTATTCGACGCTTTTGGAATCGATCGCAGAGATAAATCACGAATGGGCACTGCATAATCTAATTCATTCGATGTTCGACATTAGTGAGTTGTTCTCCGAAAGGGAACAGTACCCCGATATCGTCGCGTATGGTAAGTCCTTCCTATTCACCTTTTTCCGTCATATCTCGTACTTGAATGACCTTGCCACTTTCAGGAAATTAGATGAGAAGTTCTTACACATCTCCGAGGGTAATGAATTCCTGAGCGATTATTTATCTTTCGTCAACCCGCAGTATCTGTTTGACTTCCACAAGGATCTTATCGATACGTATGCCACCGTTTCTGCGTTCAAGTTGCCTATTTTGAGGAACATGGTCAGTAACAACCAAACATTCCAGTTGATCAAACCAAAACTAACAGCGGATGCCATATTGGCCATGGCGTACCCAGAACAAATGGTTCTGTTGCAGAAGATGTCGCAATATTTATACTGTGTTCAGTACCTGGTGCACGATCTGCCCAAAGTCATGTCAAGTTTGATCGACAATAACTACACGCCCATCACGGAACCAGAGACTGTGGATTTGAGAACCCAAGTCATCGAAAATATGCTACACTATGAAAAGAATGTGCTGGACGCATGGTTGATTCCTTTGCAGAACGAGTATATAAAATTGAACCACGGTATCAACCCAGAGAGAAGGGCCGCTACAGATATCGCCACCGCTTACATCGGGTAGTGCTTATCTCTTGTGAATTTTGGTATGCCATGACTCTCCATCTTTTCTCTCTCCTCTTATGAATGCGTTACGTATGTTGACTGATCTCTATGTACTTGTTTGGATTTCTTTATAGCAGTATCTAACAGAACCCCAGTCGTCTTGTCCTTCGTCAAATTGTTCCTTTACAACATCGAGTTTGTTATCAGCGAGCAATTCCGTCAAAAGCTGTCTCTCCCTTGTGTATTTCTGCCGAATTGGTATCTCCAAGTGACACACGCCAGTGGGTTTCAAGAATTTTTTGATCATGTTGACCACCCACCGTGGGTGTTCAGGGGAGTAGATCGGATCTGCAACCAAGATCAAGTCAAAAGATTGCTTACCGTTGTATTTCTCGATGAAGCCGTCCGGATTGATCCAGTCCAAGACATCGGCAACAACAGCGTGTTCCAGTTTGTTCAATTGGACGTTCTTCTTCAAGTTATCCACAATCTCCGGGAGGTCTGTAAGGAATATTTGCAAGTTTGAATCTCCGACCCCGTAAAGTTCCCTCCATTTACAAGCCCAAGATATCCCGACGAGCCCAGTCCCTGACCCCAATTCCAACACTTTAAACGGTGGGTGTCCCACTTGTGGCGGTTCAGGGAACGGTAATTGATCGATCAATATTCTGGACAAGATCAGCGATGACCCCCACGTCTTCCACCCGAGGTTATCGTTGGTCAACGACGGTTCGTACAAGGTCACGGTGCTTTGCAGTCTCTGGAATTTGAAATCACGATGCATGGAGGGAGACGCGTTTCTCCCACAGCACTCGCTGATTCGGAGCGACACCTCCTTCAGGACATCCTCGTTGGGTTCTTGCGCGCAACGCCGTAACACAGACGTGTAGTACACTAACAGCTGATCCTTTTCTGCGGTCTGTGCAAGAGATGGGACTTTCGCCAAGATTTGATCCAGTGTGCTCAATCGTGGGTTCGGCGAAGTCGTTTGAAACCACTGCACTGTCTGTTCTTGAAGTTCATCAGTCAACTCTTTGTCTGCACAGTATTTCTTCACGTCGTCCATGCGTTCATTTGTCGTGTCACCGTGACCAAAGTTCACCTGCGTCTCCGGCCGGAGCAGCCGAAGCATGCACAGTATCACGTCGACCGGGGCGTACCTAACAGCGGGCAAGTCCAGTACATCAATGGGGACATCCTCATAGTCAATTGGCGCGCAGTCATCATCGTGGCCGCAGTCGCCAGGATCAACACTGTCGCGATGAACATCATCCGAGATCACTGCAGCATCCGAACCGTACAAAGTCGAGTTGGAGTCTATTGGTTTCACGGGTTCGTACAAATCCAGGGGGTCAAACACGGAGTCGACCATTGAGGTGTCACAAGTCTTGTTGAAGCTCTCCATGACTTCAAATGGTGGTGTCCATGTATTGAACCGTTGCACTTTGAAACTTTTCACTTCAATTGACACCAAAGCAAGGCATCGATGGGCCGTGTGTTGTATGCTGGTTTGCACATCTGCGGTCACGTAAAACGTGTATCATGTTTCTATAAGTTGCTCATGGGGTGGTTAATTGATGTTCCCGCATTTTTCGTGTAGTCATCCCTGTCGATCAGTGTCTTGAATAGTCAGAACCGGTGATTTCTTCAATTGTACAGTATAGACTGCAGTGGTCCACTGTTGACTACAGAAACGTGCGGTGTTATTAACCATATATCATCGTAGCAGACTAACTGCCGCAACCGACTCTAACAACACTCTTCCGACCAGAACAGAGCCTCTATATGTTTAAAGTGACACATGGACAACTTTTGATCCCAACAACAACTACAACATCAACAACTACAACTCGCACAACACACCCCAATCGCTGTAACGCACTGTCAGATAAACTGGTAGCTCGACAAAGGATATGGGAGGGCACGACGAGAAGGAGAACGAGGCCAGTGCGGACATCAAGCATGACAGCAAGCAGGGTCCCTCTTTGAATCGGAGGCGAAGCAAGACGTTGCAGCCGTTGACACCACTTACAGTACCGCACCGGGGTGCCGACGACGACAGTACGAACGAGAGGGCTGGAAGGATGTACAGTGTAACTTCTGGGATCGTACCACAGACGTTGACGATGACGCACCCTGATGAGGAGGCGCTTTCCGTGAGGGGATCGCGGTCGCCCACGGTGATGTCCGCTGAGAACTTTGGGTCCTCTAGTGGGATGCCCAAGTGGTCGCAGGTCGGGTTCCAGTCGATCTTCCAGAACTCGGGCCAGCGACGGTCGACCAACAACTTGCGGTCGCGAGAGTCCCTGGAGAGGAGCGCCAGCGGGAACAACTTGGTGCAGGAGATTAGAAGCAAGAGGACGGGGATCCCGCGGAGAAGTACGGACTCCTTTGACAGGTCTGGGCATTCGAGTGGTGGTAATAACGACGTCTCTTCAGCCTCGAGTCTCACAAACCCACCTAGCAGTGCCAGTGTGGACAGCGACCCTGCAAGCGCCGTGAGGAAGAGCTCTGCTTTCAGCCTCTCGACGATCAAGGACGACTCGAGTGCTGCGTCGCGCAGGAGCAGCACCGGGAAGGAACGGTCCTCTCTCAATCTGTTCAAGACGAACTCTCGGAAGAGCAGTGGGAGCACTCCGCGACTAGACAGGTCGCTGTCGCTGTCTCCGCAGGGCAGTGCATCCAAGAGCTCGCTGAGCCCGCTGCTGAAGATGACGAAGAAGATCTTCCACAGCGGCAAGGCGCATCATATCAAGGACATGGGCGCTGAACCGGCGATCCCGAACTCGCTCAGTAAGTTTCTGCACTCGACCGTGACGAGGCATAGAACCCCAGTGCAATTCATCCACAACACTACTGGTGGGATCATCGATTCGGGGAAGTCCGTGTACTCGTTCAACCCTTCTGTACTGAACACAACGAACGATGCGCCGCTGGTGATCACGCAGCAGGACGACGCTCTTGATGCGGCTAATATCGCGCTTCTCCACGACCTCTTGAGAAACCTGCCCTCACTAGAGGCCAATTTCAAGAACTTCAAAGTCCAGGAGTTGCAGATCCTGTGTGGGAACATCTGGGGGATCTACTGCAGCGTCGTGATCGAGTTGTTCAAGGCACAGCGCGTATGGCAACTGCCCGCGAAGATCGAGGATCTAAACCATGTGCTACGTTTCTACATCACACTGGAGACGGTGTCGAAAGTGGCCAAGCCACATGCGAAACTCGTCGCCGAAGTGGAGGAGTTCATCACGACGTCGCTGTACGTGTTCGAGAACCAGATTGTGTTCAACTACAGCAACGAGGAGACCATCAACACGGCGCTGAAGCGACTCGGAGTCATCTGGCAGGTATTCTACGAACAAGTGTACTACGACGTGATGGCAGTGATGCTCCCACTGGAGTCCCTCGCGGGCTCCGATCGAAAGCCCTTTTCCCTGGACTACCTTTTACTGCGGTGTTTCCGGGACTCAATTGTGCTGCCGTACTACCAGAACTTTATCCACAGCGATGACGGCGTTTCCAAGAGCTTCAACATGTACATCCTCGCGCAGGAGGATGAGAACGGTGTTACCGAGCAAGATAAACTGACGCTACTGCAGTGTTTCGGGATCCTGGGGACCATCCAGGGTGCGGACCGACACCAGCAAGTGATCGAGGACCTATTGGAGGGTGTCCGAATGAGCATATGACGCAGGCCTGGAGTGGGCGAAGCAGTACAAGAAGATCAGATTCATCCAATACCTGCATCGTCGCTATTGAAATGTATTTGAACAAAATCGGGTCCCCTGTTACATCGACCACACTGATGCAGATGCAGTGGAACCAGCAAGAGCGGTAACGATGTTGCGTGCTGTGGGAGTCCGCGGTGTTCCTGGGTCGCTGTGTGGTGCACTGTCTGTACGTGCTGTCTGTATCACCCCTCCAGTCCGGTTTCTAAACACGAAACGGCAGCCCAGCCCTCCGAAGTTGCCCCGGGAGGAGCAAGAGGAGTTTGAGCGGTTGCAGAAGGTGGCACATTCGCAGGACACGATCCGGGCGCACAACGCGCGTGTCACTGGGGATACCACGAAGGAATCTCTGAACTCAGCGGTGCTGACGAAGAATGACATCGGGGCGTTCTCCCCAGAGTACAGGAAGACGATCCCGGAGTTCGAGGGCGATGTGAACCCGAAGACCGGGGAAGTCGGTGGTCCTAAGCAGGACCCGTTGAAGCACGGTGACTGGTCCTTTAACGGCCGAGTCACCGACTTTTGATCCCGCCCCGTGTGCGTGAGGCAATCCGAGAGTAGAAGTACGCTTATCTAACTTACATACCCTGTTTACCAACTGACTATTTACAAGTGTTATCATACCCCACTGGGGCATGTCGCATCAGATTCATAGCTGGCTGAGGTAGTTGCTCTGCTTGATCTCGTTTCTGTGTTTCCTTCTCAGCTCTTTCCTCCTCGCAGCGAGCGGGTCCGCCCGCGCCGAGGCATCACCCCCGTTAGCAGGCTCAAGGACATGCCACAGCCATTCAGGGTACTCCTCGTCGCGCATCGCGACTGGATCCCTCCCGTCTTTGCGGATATCAAGTTTCAGTGGTGTCCCAGCGAGACAGGACGACTTCACCGCGGGGCCCTGAGCAGTCTGTCCCAGCACACAGCCACCGTGCCACATTCTCCTCTGCACAAACCTCCACATCCTGTCGTTGGGGGGTCTGACGTCTGAGGAGGATGAGTATTGTCAGTAGTAGCCAGAAGTTCGCAGTGTGTCTTGAGTTGCACTGAATTTAATGTTAACACGAATTGACGTCTTCGATGCGTTTGATGGTAATGTACATAGATGTTGGTATAGAACGGTGGGATCACTGCAGGAGCTGGTCTCTGTAGTGAGGTTGGTTGTTGATGAACTTCGCGCTTCTCTTGTCGTCGAGTTTCTTGTCCCTCCTCTGCGTCTGCCAGACCCGTTTCTGCGTCTGGATCTGCTTCGAGTCGATCGGTGCGAGGTGGTTCCGCGTGTCTGCTGCGACAAGGGTCCCCTGGCCCTCCGTGAGAATCACCTCCGGCTTCAGTGCTTGTCTGTAGTACCGTTGGAGGGACCTGTGCCCGACTTTGACACCCGTGGGCAAGTGCAGTGCGGTCCCGTCGTTGTACAGGTACTCCTCGTTGAGGTCTGCGTCCGTGTCTTCTTCTTCGTCACCCTCGACGTCTTCCCAGTCGTCGTCGTCGTCGCCCTCACCGTCAGCAGCAGCAGCAGCAGTACCGGTGACGGTTGGCGCATTGTAACTGGCTGTGAAATCGTAGAACTCCGATATTTCGAGTTTCTCGTCCTCTGACTCGTAAGGCAACTTACAGTGTCTCTTAGCGAGCATGTGTGCCCTGACAGCCTCGAGCGACCTGCCCTGGTAGTTGCACACGATGCACACGTTTCCAAGCCCGATCTTCTCAGAGATGTACTTGACAAGACCCTCCTTGTCAACGAGGTACTTCTGCTCAGGGATGTAAAACCCGTGGTGTTCGTACATGTGGCGGAGGTTCTCCTCAAACGTGAGGGACTGTGCCATCTTCGGGCAGAAGAGACACGCGGTGAGCGGGATATCGACCCTGTTTTGAATTTTCTGCTGCATCAGTTCCTCCTCCGTCTGGGGCTCCGGTGCAGCGTCTAGGGAGGTTGCGTCAGTCTCGACAGTAGCATGATCCACTGGCGCGTTTTCTTGCCCAGCACCCTGCATGTTCTCCAGCACGTTCTGTCTCGCAAGCAGCAACAGCTGCCTCCTCTTCTCCAGCAGCGCCTCCCGCTCCCTCCTACGGACCTCCTTCTTCGACAACTTCCCCTCATCCTGTCCCTGCGCAAGCTTCTCCACTTTCTCCTCGAACAACGCCTTGCCGATGGGCTGCAACGAGGCGACCCGCCGTTTCAGGTTGTACCGGTGCCAGTCGCCGCGCATGTGCTCCCGCTGCTCCAGCCCGGAGGCAAACTCCATCAGACATGTGTTGCAAGTGTACGCCGCCATCCCGATGCCCTGCTACGACCCACCAACAACAACTCACCAACGACTGAACTGTTCATCGACAGCTTCGAGTTCATCGCATCGATTTTTTGTCACTGAAAATTTTCAATGACAAAAAAACGATGCGACGAGGACGAGACCATCGAAGACTTGGACGTTTTGATGGTTGTCTGATGGCTCTGTCGTCGGTCCTTTTGTGTTCCATTTGAACGTCCAGTGCGAGTTTTACTCTGGGGGGTTTTCAGTTTGAGATTTCGCACCGATTCTTCAGCAATTGGCACTACCGATGGGTCCCAGAGGGGAGGGTTGTAGTCTGAATTCATTCCTCGGAGTCTCTGTCCCCCCCGTTGGCCCCCTCGGCCGGTAGCAGCGGGAGTGTACTCGCCCCCCAGGGCTTCGCCCTGAAGTACCTGCGTATCTCCCAATTACAGTAGACCATGTACAACGGGACAACGATGAGGTTAGTGACCGCACCCAGCAGCAATTGGAGCAGCCACATGAACGAGTTGTTGTAATGTTTGTTCAACCCCATATCCAAGGACATGAGCACCCACCCGATCGCGTCCGTCGTGATATCGTCGTACCCTAGGGACAACCACGATACAATCTTGTCGCAGCACAGTTCGCAGGGGATCGCCGCGGAGGGACCCTCTAACTGCCTTGTAATCTCCGGCTTCGTGAGTTCCTCGAGGATGAACCCCTCTGACTGGAAGTTCCCCGGGTACACGCACGAGATGCGCATGAGGGACCCAGGAGGACACTCCTGTCGGATAATCCCAACGAGGGACTTGATCGCAACTTTCGCTGGCGCATACTGCGAGTACCCGATGAAGGGGAAAAACGCTGTCACACTGGAGAACAGGATCAAGTGACATGGAGTCCCCAGACGCAACGCCGCATGCGAAAGAAACAGTGCGGACATGTAGTTCATCTTTACACCTTGGTCCAACTCCGCCATAGTCAAGTCCCGGAATAACTTCGGTACAGACCCACCAACACACGAAAGCACCTGTGTGGGGACCAGTTGAGCCCTCTTCAGCGTGCAGAACAACTCCTCGACTGCCGAGGCATCCCCCAAGTCGCACGCGTAGTACATCAATCTGACCTGGGGGGGGACCACGGCGGGCAACTCACCGTTCAAACATACAACACTCTCAGCACCACCACCACCAGTGATCTCCTCCACGGCAGCTAACAGCTTTGAAGCAGACCTACTCACAAGCACCACACGCGTCTCACGCGTCTCACGGAAGTACTTCGCGGCAAACTGCCTTCCGAGGCCCTGCGACGCCCCAGCCAAAAGCACCACCTGGCCCTCCAACGTGTACTTCCCGTCGCAACTCATCCTGACGTCTCCAGAAGTACCTGTCCTGGTGTTACAGCCTTGTAACCGTCCTTCAAGAGTGTCCTCGTCGTCTCTTCAAAGAAGTAAATTCGTTACTACAGAGATATACGTAGAGGGTAGAGGGTAGACTGTATGTACAAGGCTTGTTGGCTGCTTCCCCCGGGTGCTTAGATGCGCGGCGGGGGGCAGGGGAGGGCTCACTTCTTGCTCTCCAAGTGTGCAGCGTACTCCCGCTTCAACTGCTCCAGTTCCCCCTCGTCCACGGGCGGGACGGGCACGTCCGCGAAGTCGTTGTCCCTGTGCAGGAACCCGTACGTGTACGTGTATATCGCACCCGTGGTGCCCAGCAGGAACACCAACGCGGCCATGTTCCTCGCAAAGAAGGGTCTCCTCGCACGCAACATCGCGGGGGTCATCTTCCACGTCCGCGGGTCCTGATACCTCGACGGTTCCAATCCCATTCTCCTGTGTGTATGTATGTGTGTGTGTGTGTGTGTGATACTGCTGTGTGATACTTTGTAGCACTTTGTAGCACGCCGTGATACCCTGCAGCAACTCACCTATGTCGTCCCTCTTCTGGTGTCGTCGTCGTCGCTTCAAAACAACATTTTAACGAAAGGGACGACGGGTCAGTGACGACTGGAACTCCAGTACGAAAGGTCAGTGACAGTGGGCATGACGCAGGGGATCGCGAGACGGTTGAACAGGACACGGCCGCACAGGGAGGCGCTGCTGCGGAACCTGTGCTCGCAGTTGTTCCAGCACGGTGCGGTCACGACGACACACGCTAAATGCAAGGAGGCGCAACGCAGGGCGGACAGGTGTGTCACTTGGGCGAAGAGGGCTGCTGGGACAGAGGGTGATGCCGATGGGACCAAGGCCCGTGCCGTGCAGTTGTTGCAGAAGAACCTGTTTCTCTCGGGGGACAACGCCCATCTCGTTAAGAAACTCGTCGAGGTCGTGGCGCCGAGAATGAGTGGTAGGGACGGAGGGTACACCCGTGTGCTGCGGTTGGAGTCCCGTCAGGGGGATAGGGCGCCGCAGTCTATCTTGGAGCTTGTTGAGGGTGTTGGGCAGACACAAACGATGAAGTTCTGGATGCTTAATAAGAGTATCCTCCAGGAGGAAGCGCAGAACGGTGCTCAGACACAGTCACAGTCACAGCCACAGTACAACGCCCTTACTTTACGCAACTTGTACAAGATTGCACGGCTCAGACAGGACAGAGAACAGCTTGTCGACGAGATCTTGCAAGTGAGGAAAGCCCTCGGAGCGGCACAGATGGACGATACCGCCCACAGAACTAGAATAAATACGTTGCTCGACCTCGCCCAACAGCAAGGTTCGGCACCTTCACCACCACCACAGCAATCCGCTAAAAGAGGGTACACGTACGTTTCACGCAGACCACAGCGACCCTCAGCCTAGACCATTCGCATCACCAGTATTCATAGCAGTACTACACACACACACTTATATATATATATATCCCCAGTCTTCAACGCTTGTACATACACCCTCGCTTCGCTACCGGATGTACTTCCTGTTCAATTCCGCAATGGCACGGCACAGTACATGCCAGTCTGTGCGGCGTACGACATTGGGACTCGTCTCTTGCCACTTCAGAAGCTCGTACATGAACATCAGGTTCGGCTGGATGATGATATTCAACCGGCGAACACGCACGTACAGGTACGCTCGTAGTAAATCGACTTGCAACCGCTTCATACACTCAGCTATGCACACCGTGGCGGACCGCGACACCCCGACCATGCAGTGCACGAACACTTTCCCGCCAGCGAGGACCCCCCGGTCAATGAACTCGAGGGTCCGGTCTAGCTGACCTTGACCCGTCAGCAGGTCCCGCCCGTTGTCCTCCAGGTTGTCTATCTTGCAGATCTGGAACCCGTCCTGCTCAAACACAGTGAACAGTCCGGCAGAGTCGCCCTCTCCAGGGCCAGGCTCTTGCGACAAGGTTAGCCGTCGGCGCGAGGACTCCCGCAGGGACAGTATACCATGGTGCATCGCCTGTTGCGGCGGTGGTGGAGGAGGAGATGAGATCCCCCTGTGCCTCACAACGCCCATGTGCCGCGTGGTGCGGTTCGCAGAGACCCACGAGAGGTTCTCACCGACTGATACAATGTGTGTCACCCCCAATCGCCGCAACATCTCCGGGTTATGAGCGTGTTCAAGAGACCCGAGGTACAAATGGGGCAGTATCCGCGAGGGCAACGGGCCATTCAACTTGTTAAAGTCCGTTAGCGAGTCTGGTAGTTTCATCAGGAATATCTCGCTAAACATCTCAGCACTTATCGCCAATGGTGGCATGAGACCCCCGTGAGCAGCTGCACTGTCGTACACGGTTCGGTTGTGAGTCCGTTTCGGGGAGAAATTCCGCAGCAACGTTTGCAAGTGGCCCAGGATTTGAAGGTCCACTTGGAACAGGTAGAAGGGTCGTTCCCTCTCCTTATGCAATTGGAATATGACATCCTCTAGGGATAAATCCCACAGGAAGATCAGATACGTGACTAGGAGCAATGTTGTCTCTGTGTACCCGTCTGTGCAGTACAGCAACGTCGACAGCGGCGTCCGTTTGCTGATTTGGTACAGTGCGTAGCAAGTGTTGAGAATGGACTCGATAGAACTTATGTTCAAGTTCCCCAATGCAAGGGACCCAGAACATGGGTACGACAGCGCAAAGGTTGTATCCTGAGGATCTCGCAGTGTCTCCTCCAGCTCCCTCCAGAGACGTTTCACGTTCGGGAAGGTCGCTCGATCGGAACAGTGGATAATCACCTTTAGGGGCTCCCGCATCGGGAGCTCCCTGTTGAACAGCAGCGAGTCTGTCTCCTCAAAATGGTTCTTATCGTAGTGAATGCGGCCCAGCGTCGCCACTGAGCTGCCCGGTTCGTAGTATAGCGGTTTTGTATCAGTCTTGTCGTTCGATGCGTACCCGTTCTTTTGGAAGAGCCTGTACACTTGGTAGTCCGTCAGGTTCCCACACCACAGTCGGTAGTTCTCGTCGACCAGCGTCATCGAGGACATTTTTTGCATCTCGAGCTTCTCGTGGAAGTGCAAGTCCGAATCCCAGTTATTGAACGCCATCACGTCGCTCTGCGTCGCCAGTTGAATCGGCGACACGCGGTCCATGGACTCTATAGTCAGCGGCGGCGTGCCGAATATCTCAGCGGGGAAATCCTGCACTAGGTCAGTGAACGCAAGTGTGAGCAACTCACGGTGAGCCGAGTCCCTAGCTTGGTTTGCGTCCATGTAACATTTCTGAATGAATAGTAGTGCCACGTCGAGAACCTGTTGCAACGCTGAGCATGAGCAGCAGGTAGCCGTGTTGTGACTTTGAGGTGAAGTGGAACCCTGCGGTAGATTCAAGCAGTATACCACTGACTTGAACGCAAGCTCCACCATTTTGGCTGGTTGTAAGTCAAACCGCCTGAAGTTGTGCGATTGTTGCACGGTTCTTATCGAGTTGGCCGTCCGCGCTCCGCCCTGCCCTTGCAACACGCTGTTAGATACAGAGCTGTAGTAGTTCTTATTGCAATACTTCTGCCACGCGTCCGGATCAGTCTTCAGGAAGGGCAGCACTCTGTTCTCAACGCAGTAGCCCACAATACTGGCCACTACCGTTTCGTTGGGCAGCACGACTTGCCGATTGAATAGATCTTGCAACAGCACACTCTCCACAATCTCATGCAGTTCCTGGGCGTCGTTGTCCCCCGTCAGATCCAGGTCCCGCAGCACGTCAAACTTGACCTGATCCGTCCACGAGATCAGGTAGTCCCCCGGGTCCAGCGAGTTCACGATGACCCCGCTGTCCGGCAGCCAATGGGGCACTCCTCCACAGAGTCTCCGCGACCGCAACACGGCCACCGCATCAGGGTACACCGGCGGGACACTTCTAGAGTAAGAGTGCAGCCAGGGGAACACCACGTCGTGTTCTGGCAGTTCCATCGCCTCGTGCACATTCAACCACCGCAGCAATTCCTGGGGGGATACGTCCCCATCCCCATCACCAACACCACACCGACGACGACAACTCATCACCACCTGTAGAACGCTATCCCAGGGGTCTCAGCGGCTTCCACAGACCTCTCCAGAACCCAGTTCCTCTTCCAGGTTGACGTCCCATGTGTGTGTATCTCTTATTATAATTAGATGCAGACGCTTAACGGAAGGACCTGGAACTGTCAACTGTCGAACCAGAGAAGCCCTCAGAGACTCCAATACACGGCTCGATAGCAGTGGGGGATGAGTACTAGTAATGGTCAAGACCGCGATGGTTCGCGCAGGTGTGTTCCTCGGCTGCCGCTGTCGAAAGTGAAACGGATCGCGAAGGCGGACCCAGAGCACACGATGCTGTCGTCCGCGGCGGTGGTCGCTACGGCGTTCGCGACGGAGTTGTTCCTCGGTGCACTCGTGGAGGACTCTCTTCTGATGAACCACTTGCGGGTGCAGCATTCTGCTCGTGGGAAGACTGCGACAGCGGCAGCGGCAACTGCAACGGCTGGCGGTGCGAAGCAACTGCGGTTGGGTTACAGAGACGTCCTGGAGTGCGTGCAGCGGAAGGAGCAGTTCCAGTTCCTGGAGGACGCCATACCGAAGTCTGGAATTGCAGCGGGACCCTTAAACACCCTGGCGAGGGGGGACAACCCTGCGGTCACTCATCCAGATCCGGACGCAGACCCGATGGATGTGGACGTCCCAGTGGATGAACAAGCAGAAGAGGTCAGCGATTCGGACTCAGCGGACGGTAACGACGTACAAAGCCAGGAACAGGACCCAGAACAAGATACAGAACAAGATGCAGACCAAGAACAAGAGAGGTCGCAACTGTGGCACCGAGACGAGGAGGTGGGCCAAACGGACGACTCCGGAGACGACAGCACGCCACACGAGGAGATCAATTGACCCATCGCCGAGGGCGTAGTAACCCCCAGGGAACGCCTGCGGTGCTCTGTTGCTACTGCTCCTGCTGCGACTCGTCGTTAAAGGCGTTGAAAACTTTTCAGTGATTTCTGAATGATGTTCCAAGTTGAACAGTTGTGACGCTCAGAGCAGTTGAACAGTTGCGACGCGGGACTGGGGTCAACGATGTCGAGACGGCAGGAGTATATAGGGAAAGTAAATTACAACAACCGTCTGCCTGCGCCGCTGATTCCACCGAAACTACTGCGGTATGTGGACGACGATAAAGAGGGCGTTGATTCGCCGCAATTGCTCACTTCGCTGTACACGAAGACGAATGTGACGCCGCTGGTGGAGGTCAACAGGGACCTCGGGATGCCCCTCGACCTGATGGGGCTCCCCGGGCTGCTGAATAAGAACGAGACGACGCACATGTACGGGTTTGACAACGTCCGGTTGCAGCCGAGGGATAGGGTTCTGCTGAGGGACCCACGGGTCGACAAGCTGACGAAGACGGATATGTCGAAGGTCACCTTTCTGCGGAGGACGGAGTACCTGTCGTCGACGATTGCCAACTCGCAGCCATCCACGGCGGCGCAACTGCGGAGGAAAAGAGTTCGTGGACTGGGCGACGACGACGGTGAGGACGACGACGCCGCGTTCAATCCGCAAGATATCGTTCACAGAGTGGAGGGTACATTTGAGGTAATGGACAAGGACCTGTCACACCTGCAGCACCCAGTGCGGAAACAACTGAAGGCGACCAAAGTGTGGGACTTGCTCCCAGACACCGCATCGATGGACCAGAGCTATTTCATTTTGAGGATGATTGGGTCCGCAGGGCTGCAATCCCAGGAAGCTGACAAGCTGGCGTTGGACTCTGCAATCTTTAGACCCGTCGAGCTGGAAGAGGAGGAGTGGATATCAATGTACACGACTGATAAGCAGGATTCGGCAACATTGAACAGAAAGATCGAGAGAGTTATTGACGAAAATAACCTTGCAAATAAAGGTGGCGACGACTCCAACGACGATAACGTCTTCAAATTCAAGAGATTAAGGGACTTCGACATGAAACAGGTCCCCACTGTGGAGGGCAGTCATGGCGAAATTGCCATTGTGTTCAACGACGAGAAGAAAACGGCGTACTATAAGCCTCTCCGCAGCAGAATCGAGTTGAGGAGAAGACGGGTGAACGATGTCTTCAAACAGTTGGTGAGAGAAAATAACATTGACCAGTTTAACGTCTCGCTGAGAAACCCAACGACACATGAGGCCAACATGAGGGACAGACTGAGAATGAAATACGACCCTATCAACTTCGTACCTGTAGACGAAGACGGATTGGACAATGACAATGAGGAGGAGGCGGGGGCCGATAAGGAGCAGGAGGATGATAACGAGACGGCAGATACCACCGTAGACAAATAAATTGAAGGGTATTTAGGCATGGATGTATTGGTAGAACCATCAAATTAAGATGTCCTCCCTCAAAACGACTGTATTTCGTTTTGAATCCAGAACAACATCCTAAATGAGAAAGTACCAATCTGTAAACAAAAACAATGTTTCGGAACTGGACCTCACCTTTAAACGAAACCTTCCACTTGTGTCACGAATATATCGGAAATACCTTTAACAGCACTTAATACAAAATCAGATATATATTTATCTATACACGACACATTCCATTGTAGCAATAGTTTGATTGGAAAATATAAGCGTCGGTCGATAACTCTACTTGGGTAGTATTAGAGCTCCACTTTGCCAGCCGCCAGCGGCCACGCTAACTGCAGTATAGGCATCATCCAAAGCAATGTGAGTCGGTTTCTCTACTCTGACATTACGAACTCCGTCCCATCTACCAATACCCAATTCGTCTACTACGTGTTCTGGTCGTCCTATTCCTAGGCAGCCACTAAATTGGCTTTCCACCCCCCAAGTATACAGCTGGCCCTTCTTTGTCAACGCCAACGTATGGTAGTCGCCGGAGGCCAAAGAAACTATGTGGTCTTCCGGGTCATCCAGCTGTAGTTGAATTGTCGTTGACAAGTCCAACTCCCCTTGATCCAGTTTTATTGAGTAGCAACCGAAGGAAGTGAATAAAACTAGACTGCTCAGACAAGAGATACATTTCAACAACTTCCCACGCACTCCTGGAACATCATGAGAAGTGACCACATTATTGGAATACCTCCATAATTCGGTACCCGCTGAGTCGATAAAATAGATGGTGTTGTCTTGCCCACACGAGAAATCTACCAACTTTCGATCTCCGGACAAGTCGGCCGTGTTGGGGACAATGAAATAATGCACCTTGACTGCAGTTTCACCCTGTAAAACGGCATCTCTTTCCTTCCAGGTCACCAATCCAACGTTGTAGATGTATACGCAACTAAAGTCCCAACCGCATGCAATCTTCAATATAGGATTAGTGGTGGAGCTGGGAAGATCTTCAAATTTTATCTCAACGCCGTGGTTGGACTCAGTGCTATCCCAGGAGTACAGAATGTTATTGTCTGTCAATGCAATAAAGTGGCTTCTACCAGAGGCAACGGCGACGAACTTGATGGTACCGAACTTCTCCTCATCCAGACGGAGGCCAGCCTCCGGGCTACCGTAAATCGGGAATGAGTTTCTCGTAAACATTCGGACTAGGTGTTTGTTGCCAGCGACTTGTTCATTGGCATGCTGTTCCATTTCCTCAAGTTCACTGTAAATATTACTGTGTGGTTGGCTGGTCGGTACAGTGGTCGGTGTAGGTCCAAAATGTGTAGGGGGTCTAGCGGTCGTTGGGTGGAAAGTCCCGGTAGTGTTGATCGGGTGATAAGCTGTTTGGGGTATAGATCCGGCTGCAAATCTTGGGTACGAAGTTTCCAATCTGCGAATAGCATCTCGGAAGGGGTTGAAGTCCACTTGGCCGTCAGCAGGGCCAGGACCCTTATGTCCACCGGTATACGTCGACCCTGTTGAGAATATTTTCCCGGACCTTGTAAGTATCTGGAAGGAGTATCCACCTGCGGACACCTGGACCACACTTCGATCATTTTGAGGAGCGTCTGAGGGAAACCAGGGAACCCTTGTAGGCTTGTTAACGCCATACTTGAATCGCGAGCCAGTCCCGTTCATATCGTCCTCTTTCAAGAGTTCGTTCGACCCAGCAGTGTAGCCCAGCCTAGCGTGTTTCAAACAGCCCCATGTATACACACACACATCTTCCGTTCTCCTCTGAAACAGCTGCTTCCAAGTTTCGTCTGGGAACTTCCTCGTCATAATGCTTTCGGAACAGGTCATGTAATCTAACACATCACTGTTCTTGAAGGGTTCTTCGTTTGTATTGAGCGTCCCGTAGGCCTTTCTGAACAGTTCGTGCCATAGCGTAAGGGAACCACCTTCGTAATTGAGCAGCTGATGATAGTACTTGTTAGTGAGTGAAAGACTCCTTATATCGGCTGCGGACAGGAACGGCAGCGTGGACTCCACTATATCTGGTGGCAGTCCCACATTAAATTCAGCACCCCCTGTACTGTGTGTGTCCATATCAGAGACCTGCTGCAGAACCGTGCTCTTGAAACCAAGTCTTGTCGCTGATGAGAGTCCTCTTTTTCTCTCATCCCTCGTGAACTTCATCGCCCTTTAAAAAGATGAGATACAGTTATATATAAATATGTATATACATATATATATGCATAAGTCTATGATGAGCATGGTACATGCATCTATTTGCAGGGCACAGCTTTACAGAATTGCATTCCGCAGCTGATGCGCAGAGAGTGTATTCTTGGAGTCCCAGAGGTTACAATCTGTTGAACACGTTGGTTAGGATGTCCGCCAAATTTGTCCAATTCTTGATCCGTAGGTTTTCGTTGTCCAGATGTGCGTTGTCCGTGGACTGCCCGCACGGAATCTGCACAGCGGGTGCGTCGAGCACCCTTTCTAGGATCCGGACTGAGGGTATAGAGCCACCTTCTCTTACAAACAGAGGTTCTACTTGCCATGCATTGTAGATTTCTTCCCGTGCTACCTGGTAGGCATGGTTGGTTGGATCGCCCAGCCAGGCCTCTGCCTCATTCATGATTGTAACCCTTAGGTGGTTTGGGGAGTCAATCTCATCAAAGCAGTCGTTGACGTACTTAATGAAGCTTTCCTTTACTGTCTTCAGGTTTTGCCCAGGCACTATTCTGATCGAGACGCCCATCCATGCTACTTTCGGGATAACGGTGACGTTTCCAGACCCACTGACCCCCATTGTAGTTACGGAAAGTGAGGGTCTTGTCCAGTTGTCAATGACATTTTCCAACGTGGAGTTGTTGGCCAGTTCGGTAACCTCTAGGATATTCTTGAACCGTTCAGAGTCTTCTTCAGTGGTTGGTGTTAATGGATCGTAAAACCCTGGTATCTGTATGAGTCCCTCGGCATCCCGCAATTTCGAAACGACTTTCAGCAAATCAAAGGTAGGTTCCCAGTAAACACCGCCGTTGACCCCAGAGTGTCCGTTCGATTTATCAGAGTAAATCTTGAGTTGCGCATTCACGACCCCGCGCAACCCATAATTTAGACATGGGTGCTCCCTGTCCACCCATGAAGAATTGCTCAAGAGGATCCAGTCGATATTATCCCCAATCAAGTGTTTATACTTATGACAAACTGATTCAAACCCAGGGGAGCCAATCTCCTCGCTCCCTTCAACCAAGAACACTACATCGTTTAGTAAATTGTCCTGTTGCAACAGAGTGGTCACACTGTACAGGGCACTGACTAGCGGGCCCTTATTGTCCGTGACCCCACGACCTTTCAGGTATCCGTTCTCACATGTCAGGTTGAAGGGTTCAGTATTCCACCTGTCAGTATCACCTGGGGCAATCACGTCGTAGTGTCCATACCACACGATTCTCTTGTTCTTGGGATTTTTCCCCTTGAAATGGGCGTAAACTACGGGACTTGCATTGTTTGGTGCTGGCAACAACTGAGAATCTACGGCTCCAAAGTGTTTGAACAATCCGAGGAGGAAAGTTGCACACCTTCGAGAAGCCATTTGATACGCTATGTCTGATCCCTGTGACACAGTTTGGAATGCAATTAGTCTCTTCAGAGTGGAAAGCATTTCTTCCGTGTCGATTTTGGGGGGTTTGTAAGTAACCCATGAGCTACGACGCTGGAAATCCATCCTGTTTGTTGTTGAAGGTGCAGTTTCAAAGAGGTCCTTTAAATCCCAAAGAGTCAAAGACCCGTCGTTCCCCCCGGCAACAAGTCCAGGGTACCACCCGTTTTCTGTCTGGTTGCAAGACTCAAATACCTCGGAACTTAGCAGTTTACCCTGGTAGGGATCCCAGTGGCTGATCTGTTCCTCGTAGAAAATTGTAATCCCTTCCTCGATAACTGCAAACACGTAGTCCTCGTATACAGTCAAGGATGTGACGTCTGATTTCGTCGGCGTTTGTAAGTGGGACACCAATTGTCTCGTATTTAGATCCCATATGTTGATGACACCGTCCCCAAGGCCACAGTAAAGAAATGGAAACTCTACCGTCTGCGAGAACACTACATCATCGTTATCCATCTCCTCGGCGACTAGTTTGATGGTGACCTCGCCGTTGTCGCTTTTCGTGAATGTCCAGATCTTGCTGACCCCATCCCCACTTCCAGAGATTATGCTCTCCTGAAGAGCCTCGTCTTCATTATGTCTCAGTGCTCCGTCAGTGTTGCAACTGTTGATTTCATGGGGCAGTTTGCAGATCGAGTAAATGAACCCATTATGTGCATACCGCACAATGTTCTCTGCGGGCACCTCTAAAATCGTGCTTGCCACTCTCGTGGATGCGTTACAAGGCGGGCTAGTCTCCCGGCTACTCTTGGTCAAGTCAGACGTGGATGGGTTTGGCGTGGCAGATTCCGAGGGTCCCAGGGAGTCAAAGAACTTATCGTATCTTCTATGCGGTAGCTTATCGAGGTTAGTCTGCAAGTCCATTGGACGGTTCCCAGACACCCTCTCTATGATGTTGTTAATGAACAGCAGACTTGCGTTTTGACAGCCAAACACCAAAGTCTGCGTCGCTTCGAGGTACCTCAGAGCAAAGATATCACCTATATCCGTTACCGAGTACACTGTGGCAAGTTCCTTGATGACCACGGACCCATTGGCTTTGCAATGGTCGACAGACCACACCCTGACAAGGGAGTCAGCACCCGCTGAAAAGAGGTACCTTTCGTCGGCAGACCTGTCCATGCAGAGGACACTGGACCTGGTGTTGGCCTGGTCCTGCGACTCACCCAGGTGCAACGTCTCTACTATATTGTAAGTAGCTTTATCCAACACGAGGATCTTCGAGTCCTGTGTCCCGGCAAACAACAGCTTCTTGTGCGGGAACACACATATCGATAAGATCGAATGTGAATGATTCCACCTATGCATAAGCTCTGGTCTCCCTATCATGCTGGATTTTTTGTCTCAAAACTAAGCAAGTAATCACACAGTAACTAAGCCTCTAGCAACGGTTCCCTAAATGGCTGTGGGCACTAGTTCTTGGCCACTCAATAACCAAGTTCCCTTGCAATAGAGCAAGATCTTGGCGATCTATTCTTTTTTTATATATACGTCTCTGTATATATAAATGTGTGTGTGTATGGGAGACTGAACTTCTCTCGGAGTGTATATCCTGCTACAGATCATTGTTAGTCATCCCCGCGTCTGTGTTTATTGTGTGTGAACAGGAGCATCTCCCCACACCTTCAACAAGAGGACAAGCCACAGGTATCACACTTTCACACTGTGGTGCAGTGAAACAAAGAAAATTTGGTAGAAAACTGTTCACAGACACTCTGCAACAGAGCACTCACGAAGAGGAGGAAGACACGCAAGACTTGCTCTGTCTATCTGTGTGTATCGAGCTAAGCGGAAATGAAACCTTCCCCCACGGCGTTGTTTCAGAACTCGGCTCTGCTGCAACTGACGAGGCCCTGGAAGAAGTACAGGGACGGTATGCTCTTCTACGGGCTGTCTAAAGCTGGGAATAGGCGTACACCGACGACGACGAAGCAGGGGAACAAGACAATGTACAAAGGTACGCGGTCATCCGGTATCGGTAAGCACACGAAGTACGGTGAGTATGTGATCAACTGGGATAAAGTGCGTACTTTTGTCACACCAACGTATGCGAACCCGAACTTGAAACCACTGGTGAGTTGCAACGTGCCCGAGTTGAAGCATGAGTTTGCAGGTTACGAGTTGGGCCCACAGGACCCGAAACTGTATTTTGCGAAGCTGAACGAGTTTATTGAGAATGGGAAAGTACAAGGCCCAGCTTCAGACACTGAGTGCTACGTGGAGAGAGGTTGAAAGAAACCAAAAGACACGCATAAAATCTACTAGAACTAGCCCTCTCAATAGGTGCAATGCAACTCATATATCAATACGTCTTTACTACACATATTCGTACACATGTATATATATATATATAACTTGTATATACTACACACACTTAAAAGGACGTTTCCCTCAAAAGAAACTATGACAGTCTTAGTTGAGAAAGACCGTTCTGGTCTTCCCAACGTCAAGAAAATCACCGTGCACAAACGACGTAGACGGTCACCCACTAGTGGCTTGGCGACCCTCGTCATACTTAGAAGTTGGTTGGGGTACCAAGAACACCAGACAAGGCTGAATCCCCGCCCGTCTGTTGGTAGTCCATGGAGATGATTTCCAGGAGGGAGAACCCACCAGCAACACCGACGACCATGCCGGCAGCCTTCCCCTTGAGGCCCAGTAGCTCACCAGCGATGGTCAGCAGCGCCAGGAGGCCTGCACCAGTGGTGGAGGCTGATGGGATGACCTTCTCTAGTTCCTTTGCGATGTTCTGTTCCCTGCGGCCGGTCAGTGTGATACCTTGCTCCTTGAAGTCGAGGGCAAGGTCGCGGGCGGACCCGCCGGAGATGGCTTGCCACCTGTACGCGAACCACACGCCGGTCGTCAAGACGAACAGTGGGTACACGATAAAGGAAAGTGGCGCAGATAGGATGCCACCGATGAGCGATCTCGGTGGTGTTAGCATGGACAGCGGGAAAGTGGGCACGGCCAGGATGTTGTTGACCATCTCGTAGTGCCCCAGCACTTTGCAGACCAGACTAGACGGGTCGTTCTTACCCACCAGAACGATAGCGGCAAAGGCGACGATGTGAATTGCAAACAGAAGCACGTAGGAGAAGGTGATGGACAGACAGCCGATGTGGAACAGGCGCACTGGGTACACGTTGTTCATACCACGGGCTTTGGTGGATCTGATGGGCAACTCCAACCTGAAACTTTGCAAGTAGCAGACAATGATACCAATACACAGGACAATGGCCATGGTGGACAAGTTTGGTAGGTAGTCTCTGTCGAACGCAGAGACGATACCGCCCAGGAAAGTCTTGTGCTTGGCTCTGAACCCTTGCAACAGGTTGATCAGTGCCCCCTGTGGTTCCGTGTTCCCCTCGGCGTCGACGGAGATTTGGTTTACACCCAATGTGTCGGCGACCAAGTTCGTGGCAATGACAATGGTGTTGATGATCATTGGTCCCGAGGTGAACCCAAAACCTTTGTCGACGACCTCTGTCAGCAGAGAGGCAAACAGCCCTGCACCGACTAGCTGGACATTCAACAGGAAGACTTGGACCCAAGTCAACTCGACACCGTAGTAACCTGAAGCGATGAAGATGTTAGTCAGTAGAAAGTATTGCAAAAGGGACAACACTTTGGTCAGCGTTTGGAACAACTCTCTGTCCCTCTGCAACTTGAAGTTGACCTTGATGACTCTCAGACCGGCCAACAGTTGCAGAATAAGCCCGCTGGAAACAATGGGGAAGATACCGAACTCCAACAGAGTCCTTGGTTCTGCGGCGAAGACACCACGAAGGAAGTAGATGGGATCCTTTACGGTTGCGTCTGCTGCGTCCTTCTTCACACCAGCAAGAGGGAATTGTGCAAAGAGGTAAATCAACGCGGAAAAGATAGTGTACACGACTTTGTCATCGAATGGGATCTTCTCGAACGGCACCTCCACTTCAGGTAGGAAGGGTAAAAACGGCTTAGCCAAATCAATCAAACGAACTGTGGAAAAGAGAGAGAGAAAAGAGTATGGCAATTCCACAATTGTAGTTGTAGAATTGCACTGTTATTCCACAGTGACGGTTGTAACGAGCACACACACACACATATAGTAGAAATAACGTCACACAATTGAATGTTAGTATTTGAGCTAGTAACGGGCGACATCCAGGGAGATGAGCACACAGCCCACTTTATGCTTCCAAATTCACTTTGCAATCCTAAAAGTATTACATACGACCAGCCATTGTTGCACCTCTTGGAACCAGGCGAGTGATCTCTTGTTACTCTGCTAGTCGACGGCTATCTGCCTCTTCAAAACCCGTCACGGCGTCAACTTCTTTCCAAAATCTCAAATTATTTGCGTCGCCCCCACTTTCGCGATGTCGTTGTATACGACGTGGTGAAAGTAGTACACCACTAAGCATTGCAGAGTAACCGTTACAGCGTCTTGACCTAGTGGCTTACTGAGGTACCGGGTTATCCGTATGGGGCAGACACTCACGTATTGAAGAAACTACTTCCCCCTCTCTCTATTTCTCATCTTAAGAGCGGTTGGGGTTAGAATCGCGGTCCCTGCTTTCCCCATCTGCACATCAGTAAACACCACAGTTCCCCCGGTCGTCGTTTCCCCAATGCTCTTGCCGGTGCCCAGACCGAGTAACCGCACAACTCTTCAACATTTCGGAAGGTGACCCAAAGAGAATGCGTTACGAATGTCTTTTATATAAAGATCAAATTTATAATTATTAACCGCCAGTCCCTTTCTACACAAAGAGTTAAACACAGGACCACCCAGCACCGAACAAATATGTCCGCATTCTTCAAACTATTCAAACGTTCCAAAGGCAAGCCAGTTGACCCACAGTCCGAGAGTCCCGTGATAGTGCAGCCGGAGGAGCAGCAGGCGGCCCTCCCACCGTTGGATCCTGCCGAGTGCGACGTCTCCACGGCATCCATGGTGGAGTACTTCCAACAGTGCAAGAAAAACAGCAGCAGACACCGCTACATGCTCTACAAACAGACTGTGAGTACTGATCAAGACGGGGACACGGACCTGTACGCCCAGAGGGGTCGGAACAGGAGACGGTACACACGCACGCACCACAAACACACCAACCTGTGGTGCAAACAGGCAGAAATAGTGTAGAGATACGTACAATAAACACATACTAGCTATCAAACAAAATAACACAAGCTGAATCTAACGCATCACTGACTACATCCCCATCCTCTGCCCCCATCCTCTTCCTTTAAGGGTCGCACCCCCCATACACTACTGCTACAACTGCTGCTTCCTTAAAAATATGTATTTCCAAGTGAATAAAATTTGTCGCATAAAAAGGGTTCGTCGCAAGGTTTCAGTTACATCTCTCTCTCTCTTCTCTCTCTCGTGTCCCGGTTTACCATCTTACTTTATTGCACAAAGCCTCACCCACCTCGTACATTTCAAAGTATGAAGTTGTTCGGGGTTAGTTCTACCGCTTTGGCGATTTCGCTGCTGCAGGCTGCAGACGCCTTTGTTCTGCCCACGCTGTTCCAGGAGAGTTTCTCCGTGTTTGAACAGAACACGCTTGAGGCAGAGGACGATGGGTCCAGTCTCGTTGTGGCTCCCGCCCAGTCGTCGTTCTGGGATTTCATCTGGAAACCTCATGTGCCTTACCTTTTGAAACCGATGGTCGACTCGGAGAAGCTGCAGGGGGATATTGAGCTGGACACGCTGAACGCAACCGCGTGGGAGTTGTACGATATCGCAAAGGCCTCTGAGAAGAAGTACGGTCACCCTACGCGTGTGATCGGGTCTCGCGGTCACTGGAAGACGCTCAAGTACATCTTGGACCAGTTCGACGGGATGAGCGACTACTACGACGTGTCCCTGCAGTCGTTCGACGCTCTCACTGGGAAAATCAACTCCTTCAATTTGACAGATGCCAAGACCGGTGCCAGTTTCCCCAACACCACCGCGTTCGCGCTGTCGCCAGCGGTGAAACCGTTCGTCGGGAAGTTGATCGAGGTACCCAACCTGGGCTGCTCAGAAAGGGACTACCAGGCCGTACAATCCTTCGAGGCGTTCGCCAACTACAAGGGCAAGAAGATCGCGCTGATTGAGAGGGGGAAGTGCCCCTTCGGGAAGAAGAGCGAGCTCGCCGGTAAGCACGGGTTCCATGCGGTCGTCGTGTACGACAACGAACCGGACGCCCAGGACGGTACGCTACGTGGGACACTCGGTGAGCCAACGAACACCACCGTTGCCACTGTCGGGGTCCCCCACGCTGTCGGGAAGGAGATGATCGCGAGTATCGAGCGTACGGGGGATTACCTACTGTGCTTCGCGATGGACTCGTACGTGAAGACAATCAAGACGAAGAACGTTGTGGTGGACACGAAGCACGGGGACCCTGAAAACATCGTCGCTTTGGGTGCACACTCCGATTCTGTCGAGGATGGCCCCGGGTTGAACGACGACGGGTCCGGCACGATCTCGCTGCTGACCGTCGCGAAGCAACTGACGCACTACAAGACAAACAACAAGGTGCGGTTTGCCTTTTGGGCCGCAGAGGAGGAGGGCCTGCTGGGTTCTAACTTCTACGCGTACAACCTCACGCAGAACGAGAACCACCGCATCCGTGTGTTCATGGACTACGACATGATGGCCTCGCCCAACTACGAGTACGAATTGTACGACGCCAACAACAGGGACCACCCACGCGGGTCTGAGGAGCTGCGCGACCTGTACGTCGACTACTACAAGGACCACAAACTCAACTACACACTGGTGCCGTTGGACGGGAGATCCGACTACGTCGGCTTCATCGAGAACGGGATCCCAGCGGGCGGGATCGCCGCGGGCGCAGAGAAGAAGAACGTGTTCAACGGCGACGTCCTGGACAAGTGCTACCACCAGCTCTGCGACGACGTGCTAAACCTCAACTGGGAGGCGTTCCTTGTGAACACCCGGCTGATCGCACACTCCGTCGCCACGTACGCGGAGTCCCTCGAGGGGTTCCCCGAGAGAGAGGTCGCCAACAACACAGTGAGCGCCACCTCTAGAGACCCAGCGCACCAGGCGGGCACCCCGCTGTTCAAGTACAGAGCGGACGACCTACTGTTCTGATCGGGACCGAACTTGCTAACCCAAAACAGCTTATAGCACTGGTAGTGCTACTAGTATATATATATATATATCTTTCCTTATTATAACACCGTTTCTCTTCAGAATAACCCCGCCCATCGCCGTTGAAAGCGACAAAAAACAGCGAAACCCTAATTTTTAAAAAAAAGACAAAAATTTTGGGGCCCCTCTTTTTAGGGCTTGGCACAGCCCATTTTTCTGCGATAACGGTCTCTGAGGGGAGGGACAAATATATAAAGAGGTTGATCTACGTATCACTTGCTTGAACCTTGCGGGATCGTTCACTTGATTGTGAAACCATGTAAGTAAGTGGCCACACTTTTGTATTCTCTGATCTTTAGTTGTTAGATTGTTTTTTTACTTTTTTTTATTGCATCTGGAATATATACGCTTCAAGAGAATCTACGCAAAAAGGTTTCTGAACACGCACATTTACATCTAGCTAGGATACATATGGCGTTGGGAGAGGCAATCGCATTCTCACACATCGCTTACCAGGTCTTTGAATCCGTTTTACAAGTTGTGCTCATATCGCTGGCCGGTTTCTGGAGTGCACACTCAGGGTTATTGCCCAAACAGTCGCAGAAAATCATATCGTTGCTCAATGTCGACTTGTTCACTCCGTGTCTGATCTTCTCCAAGCTGGCCAAATCGCTTTCGATGGCCAAGATCCTCGAGATCGCAGTCATTCCGATTTTCTTCGCGCTCACCACTTCCATCTCGTTTGTGTCCGGGAGGATAATGGCCAAAGTGCTCAGCTTGGACAAAGACGAGAGTAATTTCGTCGTGGCAAACTCTGTATTCGGGAACAGTAACTCGTTGCCTGTGTCCCTCACGTTGTCCCTCGCTTACACCCTGCCCAACTTGACGTGGGACGAAATTCCAAACGATACTAGGGATAACGTCGCTTCGAGAGGGTTGCTCTACCTACTGATCTTCCAACAGATTGGACAGATGCTCAGGTGGAGTTGGGGGTACAACAAACTCATGAGATGGTCTGGAGAAAACACACAACATATGCCACCATCGCAGATCCAACACTTGCTCGAAAATAACGCTACGGCAGACCTCAATAACATGACCCCATCGGAGAACAACTCCTCCGCTGAGTCCGATTCTATCACAGAGCCACTGCTCAGGGGGGACGGACAAAACCAGGACTCGCCCGTACCCTACACATCCCTGTGGGAGAAGACCTGGAATAGAGTTTCTTGCTTCGTCATAAAGCTCAAGGCAAACCTCAATCCACCTCTGTACTCCATGCTTTTCGCCGTACTCGTCGCGTGCTTCCCGTCCGTGCAACACGAACTGTTCCAAGAGGATGGGTTCTTGAACAACACGTTCTCAGAGGCAGTCACACAGATCGGGTCCGTCTCGATCCCACTCATTTTGATCGTCCTAGGATCAAACCTGTACCCATCCGCGGAAAACTTCCGCAAGACGCACAACCACGACAAGCTCATCGTCGGGGCCATCGTCGGTAGAATGATCCTCCCCTCGTGCCTCCTCCTCCCCATAATCACCATTACCGTCAGATTCATCAAGGTGAGCATCCTGGATGACCCGATCTTTCTGGTCGTCGGGTTCCTGTTGACCGTGTCTCCACCAGCAATTCAACTGACCCAGATCACACAGCTCAACGAGTTCTTCGAAGCAGAGATGGCCGATATTTTGTTCTGGGGGTACGTCGTGCTGAGCTTGCCCGTCAGCATCGTGGTCGTCTCAGCAGCAATATACGTGTTACAATGGGCAAACCCACAGTAGGTCTGGACTAGGGGACTTAGCCCGCCCCACGCACCTGCTCCGCACCTCATTTTGCTACATCGGTCACTCACAGCAGGACATTCCACAATTAACTGCGGTATTATCCTTCTGCTCTGTTTTCTTTGTTAATCAATGCTTTGTATACGTTAAACCTACACCATGTATCACTTATATATCTCATTCTTCAATGTTTAATATTTTCTTCAGTTATCGCGAGTACTGCAGTTGAAAGGCCCAAGAACAGGGAGTACAATTTTTACCACTAGATCGACCTCCCCACGACAAACACAAACGTTAAGGTTCACACCTACGTCTTACGCTTCGAGTCCCTCACCAAAGATGCAAACCCACCAGATATCTTATTTGCCTTCTTCTTCTTTAGCGCTGCACCGGCGCTCTTCGCACTAATAAATTTGCCCTTGTCGTCACCTGAAGAATTCGAGGAATCCGAGTCCGAGTCTGAATCTGAACCCGAGTCTGACCCGGAATCCGAGCCCGAGTCTGACTCGGAGTCGTCGCCGGATGAGGACTCGTCAGAGGAGGACGAATAATCGGAGGACGATTTATCCTCAGATATTATCTGCTTTGTTTTGTTTACTAGCGAAGACTTGCCCGCTTTCGAGTTCTTCTCCTTCACTTCTGGGATACCTCTGGAAACCAAATCAGACAGTGAGCTCAATGAAGGACGATACTTCTGAGGAAGACTCGATAATGTGCTCTTTGTAGTCGTCTCCTTAGTACCGGAGGAAGGCGGTTGTGATGATGGAAGTTGTGTGTCTTGTTTGTCTACCGATTGCTTTCGCAGAGGTGGTCTCTTTGCCTCCTGCGATGAAGGCGCCATCTGCTGCGTCGATTGAGGTGCTCCTGTAATACCATCGAGATTTGTCGACGGAAGCTCCTTCTGGGAAGAGTTCACAACACCCCTTGGTGGCGAGACAATCTTCCTCTTTAGGAGCCTGGCTGACGACGAAACTTCTTCCTCTCCTTGCGATGAATCGCCATCTGAAGAGGAATCGCTGCCGGAGGAGGAATCATTATCATCATTACTGGACGATGATGTTGAATAATATTCATCACTGTCAATCTTCTTATCCTTAGTCTTGGGTGAGGGTGCAGGCTTGGAGACTGGCGTGGATACAGGCTTGGAGATTGGCGTGGATACCGGCTTGGAGATTGGCGTGGATACGGGCTTGGAGGCCGGAGTAGATGCCGGCTTGGAGACCGCACCAGTTATTGGCTTGGAAATTGGAGCAGTTGTCGGCTTGGCAGCCGACGTGGATACGGGCTTGGAGGCCGGAGTAGATGCCGGCTTGGAGACCGCGCCAGTTATTGGCTTGGAAATTGGAGCAGTTGTCGGCTTGGCAGCCGACGTAGATGCCGGCTTGGAGACTGGTTCCAGGGGATTTTGGGACTTTGAAGATATAACATCCTTCTTCACGTTTTCGTTTGAAGCGTTAGTGGATATTTTTGATTCCGCCTCACGTTCTACAACAGGACCAAGCTGTGTAGGTTTGGAAGGTTGTTTTATCGGGGAGCTATTGGGTCCTGGTACCTTGTTATCTTTACGGTCCAACTCTATTCCAGGAAGAGGTTTGGACTCAGCTGGCTTTGTCTGAACATTTTTAGGCGCAGGAGGCTTAGTCGAGTCCTTATTATTTGGCATGTTCGACTTTACAGTAGAACTGGCGACATTTTGACTGGGCTCCTTCTTCTGCACGGAAGCAACGGTTCCTGTATTACTTGCTTTTTCAACCTTCTCCTTCAACATCTTTGGGTCTGTTTTTTGTAAAACCTTAGACTCTTCCTTCTTCTTATGGCTTGCCTCTTCTGCAGCCTTTGGTTTGTCCATATTCTGATTTTCCGTCTTCTTTACAGGGATCAACTCAGTTTTCTTCTTGTTATTAGCTGCTTTAACGTCTGTCCCGTTTTGAAGATTATGATCCACTTTAGGAACATTGTTAGCTGATTTCGCTTCCACCAGTTTCTCATTTCGATCGTTAGCTTTTTCGGCACCCTCTTCTTCGGAAGACTCCTCGTCGGTGGTATCAATATAGTCAGCACTCAAGTAAACTTTCTGATTTTTCTTAAGTGGGACGTATTTTTGAATTGGAGGCTTCGATTTTTCAATAATTTCCTGTAATTGCTTCTTTGGATTTGCCTTCACAGTCACTTTCTTGACTCTAGCCACCCTTTCGTCATCTGAACTAGAAGCTTCTTCGGATGAAGAATCTGAGACTTCGGTTTTACGCGATACGGATATGGACTGTCCCTTTTTCTCTGATACCGGCAGATTGGCATTTGTCGAGTTTGCAGACTTGACCGAGTCACGGTCGTCTGTTCTAGGTTCAGGAACTGCCTTAATTGTTACTTTTCTAGCCGATAGTCTTGGAGTTTTCTCCTCAGCGTCGTCTGATAAATCTGAAGAGGAATCATCTTCCGTTGAACTTTCTTCTTCTGAAGAGGACTTTGATGAAGAAGTATTACCCTTATCAACAACAACTTTCTTTAAAGGAAGAGGTTTCGATTTGACCGATCCAGTATTAGCAGGAGGGCGAGTTAGAGTTGGTGGCAATCTTTGCTGTTGGCTGGCTGCTGATGGTTGTGTACTGGAGGCAAGTGGTTGCACACTGGCGGAAGTAGATTTTCTTCTTTCTTCAGGTTTGGTGTTTTCTTGAACAGGTTTTCCTGGCTTTGCGCCGCTGTTTTTGTCCACTAATTCACTTTTCAGTTCCTTGATGTTCAGTACCTTTTTTTGTTCATTTTCGTTAATAATAATATTTTTGCCATTGGGGTTGATCTCCGTGCTTGATGCTTCTTTACCATCAGTTTTTGTGTTGTTTATGCGTATATGTGGTTTTTCCAATATCACCGTTTTGGCATTTGTCACAGGAGATACTTTCCCTTCCTTTGCAACCTCCTTGTCAACTATATTCAACAGGTCCTCCTTCAGTATTGGCTCATGAGAGTTGTTATGTAAATCAGACTTGATATCGGTGTAACGAACAGTGTCGTCGCCATCCGCGCCGGACGAACTCTCTGCATCTTCAGTAGTAGATATTGGTTCATCAGTTTCCTCTAGTCTAGAGCGCTTACCTGAACTTTCCTCATCATCTTCAGGAAAGCTGCTTATTCTTCTCAGACTCTTCTGAGAAAATGATTTGTTCTCTACCTTGGCTTCAAGCGAACTTTTCCTTTCGGAGTCACGGTTCCTCACTGAAGCACTTGGATGGCCATTAGCCTTCATTGCACCGTCTTTAACAATCGGAGGGGCATTAGTTTCTTTCTGCTTAGAGTTAGCAAGTTCTCTGTGTACTTGGTTTGGCCGAATGTTATTGAAGGGGCTGTTCTTGATAGGAGAACCTTCGCCTATCTCGTTCGCACTAGTTTCCCCCACTGGAAGTGATTTCGGCTTGTGAATGTTGAGTTGTTTCGAAGCTGTTTCTGAATGTGTTGAAGAGGACGACGATGAAGACGACGATATGGATCCGTCTAAATCAACGCCTGCCGGATCTTCAATGTAGGGTTTTTTCATAGGAATACGATCTGCCTTAGATGGTAGAAGGGAGGAAGGGCTCGAGGGCCCCTCCTTCAGTTCTTCTTCAACCTCCGCAATTTTAGGTTCTGGAATTGTAAGCATACCAGATGTTATTCTAGGGCTTGATGCAGTGTTTACTTGGTGTTGAGAGGTGGTAGTGCTTGTGAAGATTAGCCCATTGCTGGGCCCACTGTTATTTTCTGAAACAACTCTCTGGCCAGTAAGAGTGACTCTGTTTGGCGTCATCGCTGTTCGCAAAGGAGTCTCAGACAAGATACGTTGTTGTCTTGATTTATCCGGGTCAACTGTCTCAGATCTCGATACGGTGTCTACATCGGTGGAATGTTTTACCTTTTTGTAGTTTTCAATGCCGGAACTTATACGTATTGGAGGAGATTGCGGTTGCGTTGGTGGGGGTAAAAACGATCTCTCGCCGACTTCCTCCTCGTCATCAGAGTTGTTGGTAACAGTATTTGGGTAGATTTGATTCGCTAACGGGGTGGATATCCTCAAACCAGGGTTGGGTGGGCCCTTGATCGTTGTGCTCTGGCTCCGTTTCTTGGCAACCTTGAGAGATCCACTGGCCTGAGGCGCAGTCGCAGGGGCCAGTTGCTGATTGCCATCATTGAGCTTTCTCCTTTTCACTGAGGCGTATACCGATACGGGGGCAGACTCGTTCGTCTCACCCAATTCGTCCTTCAATATTACACGTACGGTATTGTCCATACTGAAAACATCTTTGACGACAAAGTCTGGATCCAGATCGCATGCATTACTGTCTTGCAGACTCAATATTTCAATATCTTCAGCTAGGTTCGGGTACATCTTCTCACATTTATCCAGAATTTCTTGGGACAACTCTAGTAGTGTGTTGTTCGACTTCGTGAAGTGTAAAAATCTCTTCATCTTTGGTTGGGTCAGAAAACTTGACATCATGAACGAGTTATTGGTCCAGTTCTGGTACAGTGCAGAAACCTCGGGATTGGTTTGCTGCAAGTTGCCAGCAGCTTGTGCGGGCAGACCCGCAACCATACCATTATTCAGCAGATGCGAGGAATCCTCCAATGCCGAAGCAAGATTCGGCGGGGCGAAACTGTCTCGCACACTGGGAGGAACCAACACAACCTGTACCTTATACATTTAAGTACAAATTGGGATGTTTGAGAAGGTGGGCTATGGGAAGACCTTGACAGTAGACTGTAAACAACGCGATGCTCTCAATCACACTACGGTAAAAATTTCATACTTTTTTTAAAATGTACTGGATCTCTCGAAGGAAGATATACAGATGCAATTCGTTCAAAGTGACAGCGGCATTGGACCTTCAACAGAAGGGCATTGGGAGCAACGTCAGATTTGACAGGAGACTTCGTGAAGCCGGATGTGAGCGATTGACTGGGTTTGCTAAACATTCTTTTGATTTCCACAGAATTTTCCTTGAACGCGACAACAGTACATGCCCCCCTGGGGATAGACAAAACTGCTTCATTGATATACTCCTACCTCACCTCCCTGTTGAGTCCAATGGGATTTTAAGGTATGTTGTCAGTTCGTATTTTACTCTCAGAGGGTATTGCCCCTTTTCTACTACTAACACAACGCATTCAATTTCAG
>JANIWX010000043.1:0-85330 GCA_030705205.1 Huiozyma sinensis
TCAGATGTTTCAACTTGGAACCTAAGTATTTCCTTTACTGGATATTCTTTCAATTTCCAAAACGCTCGGTTACAGCAGAAAAAAAGTTATTTTTTGGGTAAAATTTAACAATTATGTTTTTGCAGGTGATTGAGTCTTGAAGACATCTCACATTGACACAGTTTTTTAGGTGAGGAGATTCCGCCAGTGGTCCAAAAAGAGCTTACAGATGGTGTGACCAGAATTACAAGAATTGTGACTGCCTTCGTGACGGAAAACTGAAAGATTGAATATATCTAGCCCTCTCGGTAGAGCAGACGATATGGCATTCCAATACTGTGGCTGTCAAAGCTGGAACCTATATAAAATATTACTTTGTCAGAAATGGATTGTCAAGTATTCGTACAATGTTACATTACTTATCGTCTTATAAAAGGTGAAAAATTCTCAACGCAATTTATGTATTTCCCGTATATACTTCATATCGGGGAGAAGCTTCCGGCGTCGGGCACGCACCGTCTGCTGGGAGAACCCATCACACTCATGGTTCACTTACGTCCACAGCTATAAACTTCTATCATACTTATGGAACTCTGGTGCGTGAACTTGTAGCCTCTTTGTTGGATGATACACGGAGGGTGGATAAAAGTCGGGGTCGAATATTTCCACGACAACACCGATGTGTCCAGGTTGCAAGTTATGCTACAATTAATGCAGCTAAGTGTTCATGCACATTTATTTCCACTTGAAGTTATTTATGTATTCATATTTTAGCTCTTACAGTATGTCACCCTTTGTTCACACAATACCCAGTAATACAACTGCAAACACAGCAGTCCAAGAAAGGCGAGGCTTGAAGACATCTGCATTACCTCCGTAGACTGAAACACCTGCTGTGGTAGCAGTCTTGACTGAGACACTGAACCCAGCAGATACAACCTTGGGTGCGGGAAAAACACCATTTGACCCCTGCGTAGTCGTTGTTGTTGGTGTCGTCTTGAGGGCAGAAAGTGTCGGCGCAAGTTTGCCATCGGTTTCCATATTCCCACCTCCGTTTGGATGGGCCGGCTGTTCCGCAGCATTGGCACCACCACCCAAATGTTGATTGCTATGGGCTGGAATGTTTGCTGGACCGGCGCCCTGGGTTCCACAGCCCTCAGTACACGTAGAAACAATGGTAGTGGTATGTAACTCTCCCTTTATGTTTGCTGGGGTGGAACCGACAGGGAACGTTGTGCGTGTGGCAACAGTTTCACCATTGGTATCGCTGGAGGTGTAGTCGCACACGACAACAGTGGCTGTCACTTTGGTGTACTCAAGCGTAGTTTCCGTAGTTGTCTTGAACAGTGCGTCTGTTTGCGATCTTTCGGTTGGTTCTTCCGTGCGCGCTGTTGACATGACCAAGCTGCCTGTCCTAGATTTGTCCGTGGGGTGTTCGGTTGCCGACTTGGACACCGCTGTTCCTGTTCTTGATCTCTCAGTGGGGTGTTCCGCTTGCGTCTTCTCTGTGGAAATGGTTCTTCCAGCCGATGAGGTCACAGAAACAGTGCTGTTACTGTACCCAGGGTTGATCGATCTGCGTCCCGACTCGGTGGAACTGGGTAAGGCGGAGACACTACCTGACTGGGTCGCTATATTAGACGAGCCAACTGAAGAACGCTGAGACAAGGAAGAGGGAACAGATGAAGGATTGGTCAAAGACTTGCTCACGTCAGACACCGACGACCAATGGACAGAGGACAGAGCCGAGTCATTGCTCAATGAAGTCTGAGAAGAACCGGAAACTGCAGGATTGGCACTAGAACTGCTTGCAGCAGAGCGGTGTGACGAAGGAGTAGTTGACGCACTCCTACTGGATGAGTGGTGTCTCGACGATGTAACACTGCTGCTGCTCACTACCGAGGTGCGGGATGAATGAGACACAGACGAACTCACACTGGAGGAGCGGCGACTTGATGAAGCGGCACTGATAGAAGTAGAAAAGGTCGTCGAGTACACAGTGCTCCCAAAGCCACAAGTCCCGTTCTCCTCAATTCTTGAGTAGGATGTGATGTATTCTACTGCCAGTGTACCGCCCAGTACTTCGGTGGTGGTTTTCGGTTCGGGAACCGGAGAAAAGGGACCTTTGAACATTAATGCAGGGTATATTATTTGGCCTCCTGAATCAGTATAAGTGATATTTTTTTGTGTTAAGTCGCACAGTGTCACTAAATTATCCAGGTCCCTTATTGTAAAGGTTGAGCCCTGGAACTCGCCAAGCACTTTTCCACCTTGTACAGTTGCATTCAAAAATGAGAGGTCAAGAAGTATCATGGAACTGTTTAGTCCATGCACGAAAGCACTGGAATTTTCACTAGCGTCTGCTAATAAAACCGAGTCCTTCAAGAAGATGTTCTGACTTTCTGAATATTGTGAAGAAACGAGGCCTAATATCCCATTTGTTATATCTATTGTTCCAGATCCTTGCAACTCCCCCAGAACCCAGAACCATCCGTGGCCAGCAGCATTCAACGTTGTCGAGTTAAATATTGGTAACAGGCCATTCACACTTATGAGTCCGTCGTTCACAGTTGGGACGCCGGGTGGATTGATAATTCCAATAGTCAATAATGAGAAGTTACCACGGTTCTCAATATATATTGCGCCCTTGTTAATGAAACCTTGTGAAGTCAGTATCGCACACCCTGGGTCAGCAAACTTTCCTTTGTTACCTATTAGGTACAGGTGCCCTGAGTTAAAAAATGTTTTGCAGTAAAAATCTGGAAGGTTGGAAAAATAGAACTCTGCTGTACCAGTAATGTTGACAGATGAGGCAGTAGCATCGAATAACGAATAGCTGCAGCCTGACTCAACAACCAAATTACCGTACACGTTTAAATCGTTGTTGAATGTATAACATCCGCCTGTCAGGGTTAAACTGCCGCCCTTCTCCACCGTGACGTTACCGTTGAATTCACGATCCCCGCTCAGCGTAACGTTATCAGTTACAACCAGCCCATTGGTTACTGTCTGTGCGAGAGCTGAATGGAACAGAAAAACCGTCACCAGTAGCACTATTCTTAAGTTTCCGAGCATCTTGGGCGTCTGTTCTGTTGGTATTCCAACACGGGATGGAGAATGAGGTATACCATATTTCCCTGTTTATATAAGATTTGGGAAAGTATAGACCACCCCATTCTGGACTCCCTCCCGTAGAATCATACGATTTGTTAAGCTCTCGGCAAACCCACGTCTTTCTCTCTGCAGGAAGACACAGCGAACTGAACAGAGAAATGGCATTCCTCCTCTGTGCGTTATTTTATTGATATATGTCCCAAAAGGGAAACACAGTCCCGTTTTGGAAATATGCAACACCATTTCGGTTTCCTGCCAGTGAAACGGCGCAGGACCCCGAAGGAACAACATATGTGGCAGGAGTTGCTCCGAGACCTGTCTTGAATGTTGAACTGTTAAGTTGGGTATCTCCTCTATCGAACTCTCTATTTCCCCGGTGCGCCTAGTTTGAATATTCTCAAGGCCTGACGCATGGTAGCATTATTCGGCAAACCTTCAGCACAAATCTCAAACCCGCTGAGGTGGAAATGGAGATTCTGGTCAGGCGACAGATTCTTTCCGAAATGGGAGACGGCATCAAAATAAGCATGTATGGATAAGTTGTGGAACCCCCCTTGGGAAAAGACTCATGACCCGTTACATTCCAAGTACAGTAGCGTGAACTTTTATATTTCCGACATGTGTGGAGCACCCCCGAGACATGCGGATGGCCATATTATCCGGAGAGTATATCAGCCCCATGGTATCTGCACCGACGTCTTTCCAGGGCGTCTCTGGATCCGGGACCCAAGGAATTAAAAAGACATAGCCAAGCAAGTACAACTGAAATAACTCGTATGACTACGTATACGGAGTAAATAAGAATATCAAACCGTCCTTACACAATTTATTCAATCACAACCTACTTTAGCTCTTGCAGAAAGGACAGGAGTCCCCTTCGTTCACATGTTGCCCAGTAATAGAATCGCAAAAACAGCAGTCAAAGATAGACTAGGCCTGAAAACAGACCCACTCCCACCGTAGACTGAAACACCCGCCGTGGTAGCAGTCTTGGGTGCGACACTGGACCCAGTAGAAGCAACCTTGGGTGTTGGTGGAACACCGGTTGACGCTCCAGTAGTTGTTGCTGCAGGTGTGGTTTTGGGAGCAGGGATGCTCGTCGCCGGTTTGCTCGTCGCCGGTTTGCCGTCGGTTCCCATATTCCCACTTCCATTTGGATGGGCCGACTGTTCCGCAGCATTAGCAACACCACCCAAGTGTTGAATGCTATAGAATGGATTGTTCGTCTGGGTTCCACAGCCTGCTGTACACGTAGAAACAATGGTAGTCGTGTGTAACTCACCCTTTATGTTCGCTGGGGTAGAACCGACAGGGAAAGTTGTGCGCGTGGCAACAACTTCACCGTTAGCATTGCTGGTGGTGTAGTCGCACACGACAACAGTCGATGTCACTTTGGTGTACTCGAGAGTGGTTTCCGTAGCCGTCTTGAACAGCGCGTCTGTTTCCGATCTTTCGGTTGGTTTCCCTGTTTCTTTTGTTGACAAGAAGAGACTGTCTGTTCTAGATCTGTAGGTTGGGTTCCCTGCTTCCGTTGTCGACTCAGGAGCCTCTGTTCCTGTTCTTGATCTCTCTGTAGGGTGTTCAGTTTGCGTTTCCGCCGTGGAAGTGATTCTTCCAGATGATGATGTGGCCGAAACAGTGCTGTTACTGTACCCAGGGTTGATCGATCTGTGTCCAGACTCAATGGAACTGGGTGAGGCGGAGGCACTGCCTGACTGGATCACTATATTAGACGAGCCAACTGAAGAACGCCGGGACATGGAAGAGGAAACAGATGACGGACTGACCAAAGACTTGATCACGTCAGATACCGACGACGAAAGGGAGCTCGACGACCAATGTACAGAGGAAAGAGCCGAGGCACTGCTCAATGAAGTCTGAGAAGAACCGGAAACTGCAGGATTGGCACTAGAACTGCTTGCAGCAGAGCGGTGTGACGAAGGAATAGTTGATGCACTCTCACTGGATGAGTGGTGTCTCGATGAAGCAACACTGCTGCTGCCCACCAGCGATGTGCAGGATGAATGGGACACAGACGAACTCACGCTGGAGGAGCGGTGGCTTGATGGATTTGCACTGATAGAAGTTGAAAATGTCGTTGAGTACACAGTGCTCCCGAACCCGCAAGTTCCGTTCACCTCATTTCTGGTGTAGGATGTGATATGTTTTACAGCGAGTGTGCCGCCTAGTACTTCGGTGGTGGTTTTCGGTTCTGGTACGGGTGGGAAGGGTCCATTGAACATTAATGCAGGGTATATTATTTGGTCTCCTCCATCAATATAGGTGATGTTTTTTTGTATTATGTTGCAAGGGGTAACCAAATCATCCAGGTCCGTTACCGCAACAGTTCCGTACGCACTTTTAGCAGACACTTCTCCATATTTTACAGTTGCATTCAAATCAGTGTTTGGAGGCAGATATTCAAAAATTATCATGGAACTGCTTAGTCCATGCACGGAAACACTGGAATTCCAAAACGGGAATGCTGATAAAATCGAGTCTTTCAAGATGATGTTCTGACTCTCTGAGATCTGGAGGGTATACAAACACAATAAACCGTTCATTATATCTATTGTTCCAGATCCTTGCAACTCCCCCACAACAATGAACATTGGTTGATCATCAGTATTCACCGTTGTCGAGTTAAACTTTGATGACAGCCCATTCATACTTATGAGTCCGTCATTCACAACTGGGACGCCGGTTGAAGTTACAATTTGAAACCCCATTCGTGGGAAGTTACCACGGTTCTCAATGTATATTGCGCCCTTGTTTATGAAACTTTGTGAAGTTAATATCGTGCACGTCATGTCAGAAGCCATTCCTGTATCACTTCTTAGGTACAGGTGCCCTGAGTTAAAAAAGGTTGTGACACCGAAACCTGGAACTTCGGAAAAATAGAACTCTGCTGTACCAGTAATGTTGAGTGATGATGTATCACCAAATAACGGTTCATTGCAGCCGCCTGACTCAAGCTCCAAATGACCATAGACGTTCAAGTCGTTATTGAACGTATAGCACCCACCCGTCAGGGTTAAACTGCCGCCCTTCTCCACCGTGACGTTACCGTTGAACACGTGAAATCCACTTAAGGTAATGTTATCAGTCACAACCAGCCCATCGGTTACTGTCTGCGCAAGAACAGCGTGCAACAGGGAGGCAATCACCAGTAGCACTATTCTGAAATTTCCGAGCATCGTGACGGTCTGGTGCGTTGATCTAGAAGCTTGAGGTGGATAAACATTTGTACTATTCCCCGCTTATATAGCATTGGATGAGGCAGCACTATTTTTGCCAAACCTCTCCCTCCGGCAGGAGCATATCGGTTTGCTAATCCACCCACGCCTGTTTCCTGCTGTAAAATACCGCAATTCAAAACTGAACAGAGAAACAGCATTCCTCTCTCAGCGTTAACTTAGTTTTCATCTATCCCAAAAGGGAAATATGGTCCTGTTTTGGAAGTATGCAACACCTTTTTGGTTTCCTGTCAGTGAGGACGCGAAAAGAACAGAGGAGCAAACAGCATGCATCGTCTCCTAGTGACACCCGTCGCACTCGAACTGTCTCGAGTGGTGAACTGCGTGGTTACCTGAAGATACTTGAAGCTTCTTATGTATATTATATTTTTTTTATAGGGGAAACACCTTGAGGAAAGCACATTCGTGAAAATGAAATATACTGAACATTGAATAATGACATCTCGCGTGCTAGGTTAGATAATAATCAGCTAGTCCCTCTCCTTCAGCTCCGTTGGCTCCTTGTTTCCCCAGGGTATATTGTTTGATCACTCCAGGGGTCTCGTGTATGGTCTTTTTGGTCAAACCGTCAGCCCAGATCTCTAAACTCCCCCTCGAAGCAGAAAAGGGCGATTTTGTCATGCGCTAGACCCTTTCCGGTCATTTAAACCACGGTACAGTGACACTTGAATAGCACGGTACTGGATAACAAGATACTGTTCTGTATAGTTTTTGCTTGCGGTTTAAATCTAAACGTTTAAGTTACGATCATGTATTCGAAGGAATCTTAGCGCGGAGTTGTCAGGGCAAGTAGTTGTGCTAACCTGAGCTTAGTACTGTATACGTATCCCAGTGCTGGAGGCTTCAATGTTATAATTACAAGCTCAATATAAGACAGATTTGATCAATAGCGATGCTGCGTTATTAGCCAATGGTTAAGAAACAAAAATTACCTCTTGCAATATCTACATATCACACCGTCACTAGATGCTGTATATGTTCCATGGAAAAACAACCAGCAATATATTATTATTCTAAATGTGGCATTGCTCTTTCCGATTCTACAATACTATCCCGTCCACAGAACTTGGCCCCTTGCACACCTAATTATGGCAGAAACACCACCCCTCTCCGTTCCTGCCATGATATCTTCAACCAAATAATACTGTATAATATAAAATGCGGTCAAGACACAGGATGGTTGTCCACAATGCTACTCTACATTCATGTCCGCCATTCTGGCCATCCTTACCTTAACATTGTAAGCAAATTCGGAAGCGGTATCTATGTTGCTATAATGCATTCAGTTCAACCCGGAAACTCGCCGTGAATACGACTTTAAAGTGAGAAGCACTCTGATTGAAATTGTTAGGATAATTTGTGGGAATAACTGATTAACTAATAATCATAGCAAGGTACAACCAACGGGTAGACTATAGTATATACTTGGATAGTAACTAGCTTGTATAAATAGCTAGTCTGACCCTAGTCCACATCAACAACCAAGTTTTACGCTAATAGACTTTTAGGTGAAATATTCAAGAGTTACAAGATTATTTAAAAAGTTAGAGACACATAGAGAGGTGGCATAGTCTGTTCACATAGTACCTAGTATTAGAGCAGCAAGCACAGCAGTCCATGATAAACTAGGCTTGAAAACAGATCCACTTCCAGCATAGACCGAAACCCTCTCCGCGGTAACAGTCTTAGGTGCGACACTGGACCCAGCAGATACAACCTTGGGTGCGGGAAAAACACCATTTGACCCCTGCGTAGTCGTTGTTGTTGGTGTCGTCTTGAGGGCAGAAAGTGTCGGCGCAAGTTTGCCACCAGTTTCCGTGTTTTCACTTCCATTTGGATGGGCCGACTGTTCCACAGCATTGGCGCCACCACCCAAATTACGACTGCTATGGACTGGAATGTTCGCTGGACCTGTAACCTGGGTTCCACAGCCCTCAGTACATGTAGAAACAATGGTAGTCGTGTGCAACTCACCCTTTATGTTCGCTGGGATAGAACCGACAGGGAACGTTGTGCGTGTGGCCACAATTTCACCATTGACACCGCTGGTGGTGTAGTCGCACACGACAACAGTCGATGTCACTTTGGTGTATTCGAGGGTGGTCTCCGTAGTCGTCTTGAAAAGTGCGTTTGTTTGTGATATTTCGGTTGGTTTCTCTGTTTCTGTTGTTGAGATGACCAAACTGCCTGTTCTGGATTTGTCCGTGGGGTGCTCAATTACCGTTGTCGACTTGGACACCACTGTTCCTGTTCTTGTTTTGTCAGTGGGGTGTTCCGTTTGCGTCTCCTTTGCGGAAGTGGTCCGTTCAGCTGATGAGGTTACAGAAACAGTGCTGTTACTGTACCCAGAGTTGATTGATCTGCGTCCCGACTCGGTGGAACTGGTGGTGGAAAAGGTGCTACCTGACAAAGTCACTGAGCTAGACGATCCAACCGAATAACGCTGGGACATGGAAGAGGGAGCAGATGAAGGATTGGTCAACGATTTGCTCACATCAGATACCGAGGACAAAAGGGAACCCGACGACCAATGGACAGAGGGCAGAGCCGAGCCTCTACTCAATGAAGTCCGAGAAGAACCGGAAACTGCAGGTGAAGCACTAGAACTGCTCCCCGCAGAGGAGTGTGACGAAAGAGTAGTTGACGCACTCCCACTGGATGAGTGGCTCCTCGAAGATGCAACACTGCTGCTGGTCACCACTGAGGTAAGGGACGAGTAGGGCACAGAAGAACTCACACCGGAGGAGCAGTGGCTTGATGAATCAGCACTGATAGAAGTCGAAAAGGTGGTTGAGTATACAGTACTTCCAAACCCGCACGTTCCATTCACCATGCTCCTCAAATAGGAGGTGATGTGTTTTACTCCCAGCGTACCATGTACTACTTCAATGGACGTTCTCGGTTCTGGAACAGGAGATGTACCACTGAACAGTAATGCAGGTAATATATTTTGGTATCCCCCCTGAATGATGGTAATATCTTTTTGTGTCAAGTCGCATGGCGTAATCAAATTATCCAGGTCCCTTATCGTAATAGATGCATCCCCTATTTTGACAATCAGGTTTCCGTTTTGTACAGTTGCGTTTAAATCTGAATCCATTACAAGTTGATTATTAATTACCATGGAACTGTTTAATCCATGCACGAAAACACTGGAATTTTGAGAAGGGTCTGCTACTAAAACTGAGTCTTTCAAAATGATATTCTGACTTTCTGGATATTGTGAAGAAAGCAAGCCCAAACACCCATTTATTGCCTCTATTGTTCCAGCTCCTTCCAAATTTCCTTGAATGGCAATTCCGGAATTACCGTCCATATTTAGCGTTGTTGAATTAGAATGTTGCGATTGACTACTCACAGTTATGAGTCCATTGTTGACAACAGCGCCACCGAGTTGATTACTAATTGTGCACGTCACCCATGTGGAATGATCAATACTTCTGACAGTTATTGTACCTTCGTTCTTGAAGAGTTGTGAAACGGTGACCGTATAAGTTACCGTGAGTCCAGAGCCGTTACTATTGCTTAGATATAAGTCTCCTGAATTAAAAAAATTTTCGGGACTCAATTGTGGAGAGCCGGAAGAGTAGAACGTTGCTGTACCGGTAATGTTGACAGATGAGGAAATAGGATTGAATAACGAACTGTCGCAGTTCGTGTCAATTACAAAATTACCGTAGACGTTCAAATCGTTATTGAACGTAAAGCATCCGCCCGTCAGGGTTAAGCTGCCGTCTTTCTCTACAGTCACGTTACCGTTAAATGTGTGATCTCCGCTCAACGTAACGTTATCAGTCACAACCAACCCATTGGTTACTGTCTGCGCGAGAACTGCATGCAACAGCGAGGCAATCGCCAGTAGTACTATGCTGAAGTTTCCGAGCATCATGGGCGTCTGTTCTGTTGAGATTCCAACACGCGGTGGACCATGAGAGGTACCACATTTCCCTGTTTATATAAGAATTGAGAAAGAATATGCCACCCCAGCCAGACTACCTCGTCCCATGGAATCGTACGATTTGTTAAGCTCTCGGCAAACCCACGTCTTCTCTCTGCAGGAAACTACAGAGAACTGAACAGAGAATTGGCGTTCCTCTATCGTGCGTTATTTTATCGCTATATGTCCCAAAAGAGAAATATAGTCCTGTTTTGGAAATAAGCAACACCTTTTTGGTTTCCTGCCAGTGAAACGGCGGAGGGCCCGGAAGAACAGCTGATACGGGCATAGAAGCAAACAGTATACAGCACCACCAAGACTACATCCGCCGCATGACAACTGCCTCAAATACAGAGCTGTTCAATTACCTGAATAATTTGAGGATTCTCATCTAGATGTATTTCTTTATGGGGGATACAGTGGAGGAGCTACCTTCGAAATATACTAAATACTTTGAAATAACATTTGAGAGGATAGGCTAAATAATGAACAGTTATTATCTCCCTCATCTTCGGCTCCTTATTCCCACGGTTTATGCCGTTTGGTAATTCCAAGGGTCTGTACATCGCCTTCTTTGGCCGATGTGTCCACCCAGATCTGTAACCCGCCGAAGTGGAAGGGTTTAAATTTTGTCACGCGGTACACTCTTTCGGAAATGGAACAAAGTATGACGATAACCAGGTTCACGGGTAGGATCAGGTCTTGTATTGTGGTTGGATGGGGGTTCATGAGACGTTCCACTTTCCTCAACAATCCGTCCCTTAGACTCCCGCGTAGCTATGTTTCTTCCTGAACGGTTTCTATACACGTTTCACCTCTCAACGGTTGGGTCTTTGGCTTATATACCAGGGGATATTAGGGCGGGCCATTAGGGTTAACGGTTCTTTTGGCGTATTTACTGGAAGGCTAGTATTTCATAACTAAGTTTTAACAGAAACCGTTGTTCCCTCTGCAAAAAAATAGAACGCGGAGACCAATCCTTGGAATTCAGTCTTCATGAGCATGATTCCTTCTCAGAATACATGTTCTAATTGTTGAGATGTTCATGATCTGATCCTGTATCCCAACGTTGTCCTTGTTCATTGACCGAATATGGAAAATACGTCCTTTAAGTTCACGCCCAGGGTAGTTGTGGCTATTCGATCGAGAACCTGCAGCACCAACTGTCTACTGCACGTAGCTTCCAAGTCTGACGCAGAGCTTCCGTAACTCGCGTGTGGCCGTCGCTGACTCTCCCGGCCTCTCCTGCCCAAAACGGGAAGAGACGGCCCAAAAACGCGAACGCGCCTTCCCGTTTGGGACAAGAAAAGCTAATCTGCAGTGCGGTAATTTTTCCTGCAGAAGGCACCCCATTCTCGGAGGGCCCTGTCGTACCGGTTTGTATATAATATAGGTGCAGCAGGAGAATGCAACAGGGTCCTTAGCCCATTTCAACGATGCCATTGAGACAAGACCGGCCGGCACGATGCTCTACAACTTCAGGACCCTGCTGCTCGTATTTGTTTCATGGTTTCGTATTGTTGCGGCGCAGGAAGTATCTGATGACTTCGTTGTGACCAATGACACAACTTTGAGAGGGGGTCGTACTTTCACAGGAAATGTAACGGTGGAGAAGGGCGCCACTCTAAGCCTACAAGATGGGTGCTATACATTTGCGAACGATGTGAACGTCTTTGGTACCCTGGTTGTTAATAACACGGACGGCTGTTTCGGTTACAACCTGTTTGATAACCTCGCTTCCTCAGTCGTGATCACGGGAACTGCTGATTTCTATTCTTTCGGAAGTGCAACAATTTCAGTTGGAAACTTTTACAATTCTGGGTACCTATACTTTGCAGGTCCTGCAACGGGTGCTGCCAGTTTGAATTATGTTATTTCTTATTCTGGAACTCTTGTCAATGACGGTACTATGGATGTTGGGAGCAACGATCCCAACACACAATTATCGCTTTACATTGGTTCATCTGCCAGTCCTCCTTCGCCATTTGTGAACAACGGTATCGTGACTGCTACTGGTAGTTCAAAATTAATCGATGGGACAACTATTTTGGCTTCGGATAGCAAAGCTATAAGGCTTTACGGGGATGTACAGGGCTCCGGGACAATGAAGGTGACAAATGCAGTGTTGGCGTTCGGAAACCTAGTGCACTTTGCAGATACTCAAAATATCGAAATGGAAGACTCGGCATTATTGTTTTCGGGCGAATCTTTTCTTAGCGTCAAAGTACATGGACTGAGCAGTTCAATTGTCGTCCCGCCAAATGGAATTCCGCTTGAGTACTGGAATATAACGATGCAAGGTCATGAGATCATTTTGGGTCTCATCGGTTACATGGAGAAAGCGTATGGTATAACAGATCTGGACAATTTGATTGTTCCATGCGAGGTGAGATTGCGTGAAGAAACCTATATTGAGGATAGTACATCAGCAGCCCTGCCAATTATTAACTTCGATATGCCAGACGTTCCGGAGCCAGTGACAACGACAAAAGTGCTAAGTGGGGGTGCCACTGTCCAGGAGGTTACATCGTATAGTATTGGTATGGCTAATGGAACTTGTAGTGTCGGAAGTACTGTCTATGCAACTACATTTTCTCGGATACCAAGTAGTAGTGTGTCGAGACATTCGTCCAGTGCCAGTTCGTTAAAACGGTCATCATCTGATGTTTCTCTGGCAAGTAGTGCTAGTGTTAGCTCCTCTGATCAGCACATCTCTAGTGCAAGCCATTCCGCTTCTGGTTCCTCTCATTCCTCTTCGAGCACTGGTCGAACAGACTCGTCTGTCCATGGGTCGTTGAGTTCCGTCGCATCGTCCGTTGCTAAATCATCAGGATCTGTGAAGCCACCCTCCTCGGCGTCCAGTTATCATGTTTCATCGACGGGTGCTCCGAGCTCCTCAGACCACGGGTCGAAGTCGACACATGTATCGTTTTCCGTTTCTAGCAAATCAGGGAAGAAGACGGTCAGCGACACATCGCAACAGGTTGTGCCCAGCTCATCTACAGGGGCACACGAGTCATTTAGAAGCTCAGCAGTATCTGTCCATTCGAGCAGCAGGTCTATGAACTCTGGTTACAGCAACAGAACAACCTCCGAAACTTCCACGGCGAGAAGAAGCACAACAGCGGGGGAAACAGGCTTAATCGAGCCCACGGGGAAATCAAGAACAGGTACCGAAGTGTCTAAAACAACAACTGAGGTAGGAGAACCAACAGAGAGCGCAAAAAGACCTGTGGGATTGTTCGGTACTGAAACAGAGACTACCACTTCGTACACCAAGGTGACGTCCACCGTTGTTGTGTGTGACTACACCACTAGTAAATCCAATGGAGAACTCGTTGCCACGCACACCACATTCCCAGTCGGTTCCACTCCAGTAAACATAAAGGGCGAATTTCATACGACAACCATCGTTGTTACTTCTTGTACTGGAGGTTGCGAACTTGGCACAACAGCTCCTGAGAGGCAAACGAAAGCAAACAGTAAAGGTGCAGGTGCAGGTGTTAATTCTGCGGAACAGACTACTAACGGAAATGGCCAGCAAACTACGAAGTTTTCCATTGCAACTTCAACTGCGGCTACAGGGAGTTCAAGAGGGGTTCTGCCTGCTGGGGCGTTCCCTGCTGGCGGTGCGACCCAAAGTAGAAGTACCACTACCGCAGGTGTTTCCATCTACGGTGGAGGTGCTTCTGCCTTAAAATCCAGCCTCTCCTTCTCTGCGATGCTCTTTGTTCTTTTATTAGGTGTTTTGTGAATAGCTATCGGGTCTTGTCCTTTAATTCATTCAGTAGTATGTAAGAGCTGAAGTAGGTTGTGTTTGAATAGAGTGTGTAAGGACCGTTTAATATTCTTATTTACGCCGTATATGTAGTTATACGTAGTTATATCCGTTCCTAAGTCTGGTTGGTTAGTTGGATCCTGAATTCAGAGACGGTCTTGAAAGATGTCGGTGCAGAAACCTTGGGGGTTATATATGTTCCGGATAACAGGCGATCCGCATGTCTCGTGAACGAAGTCCTCGAAGTTTCTCAATGGTTTGTTATTTGTTCCTCTTTGCCAAGACATACTTGAATATCAGATAAATTATTTTATAACCTTGTATATCGGTTTCTTGCCCTTACAGATGTAAGGAAAGAATATATATAAAATAAGTAGATTAGAAATAACCTGTGATGAGAATTACTTCGAGACGACGGTCTATATCGTGGCTATTTATATGATTATTTCTTTGGAGAAATATCACACAAATTCACGATGCGTTATAGTTTCTTCATTTGTTGGAGACAAATTCCAAAACTATCTCGTCTTATCTTTTCTCCACATCGCATTCCACAGAAGACTGCGTACTGTCGTGTGGAGAATATCTGCCATGTCGTAAACACCAATCGTAGCATTTACTTCACTTAACAGAAACGTCGTAGAGGTATGGAAACTTATGCACCCAACCGGGGTGCAATTTCGCATCTCTATTTCCAACATCTCGAGTGAGTGTACTCGCATGTCGGGATTATAGTAGTTCGTAGTACTGTAATTGACTGGGTAAAGGGCCCTGAGTCCATTCCCAAGGGGAGTTCTTCAAATTATCCTCACAATATTATTGTAGTTCTTGTAAATTTTGTCATCTGGTAAACCCTCCTTTTGATAGCATACCCATGATTGCCAAATTATAATCTAAACACGATACCTTCCTAGGTGTATAATATTTGTGAACTTGTACATGTAGAGACAATATCCCAATGGGACTGACCTTTACGGCTCTATATTGTGAGTGAGAAGAGTAGGCACATAATTACGTACTTACTGTTTTGTCGTGAAAACTTGACGGACTCATAGTTAAAAGCAAGTACCGACGTAAAAAAGTGCATACTAAACAGTTATTTCCAGGCCCTGACGCATTTATCGAAAAATACTAACAGATCCAGGCACTTTAGAGCATCTGCCAGCACGTCAGGAATTCTTGTCAGTAAATTAATTCTCTAAAAAAACGAATTCTCCGTCATAGACATTGCCAATTACCCGATGTGGGTTCACAGGCCCTGGAATCTACAAATCTATCCCCACACTTCTTTTACAGGTCAGTTCAAACCCAAATATTTTTATGGTTAAAACTTTACATACCCCCCGATAGCAACCACATCTACATAGAGAGGTGGCATACTCTGTTCACACGGTGCCCAGCAATATAACTGCAAACACAGCGGTCCAAGATTTTAGACTAGGCCTGAAAACAGATCCACTGCCGCCATAGACCGAAACACCCGCTGTGGTAACAGTCTTGGGTGCGACACTGGACCCAGCAGATGCAACCTTGGGTGTTGGCGGAACACCGTTTGACGCTCCAGTAGTCATTGTTGCAGGTGTGGTTTTGGTGGCAGGGATGCTCGTCGCCGGTTTGACGCTGGTTTCCATATTCCCACCTCCGTTTGGATGGGCCGACTGTTCCGCAGCATTGGCACCACCACTCAAATGTTGACTGCTATGAACTGGATTGTTGGCCTGGGTTCCACAACCCGCTGTACATGTAGAAACAACGGTAGTTGTGTGCAGCTCACCCTTTATGTTCGCTGGGGTAGAACCAACAGGGAACGTTGTGCGCGTGGCAACAATTTCACCATTGGTATCGCTGGTGGTGTAGTCGCACACAACAACAGTGGATGTCACCTTGGCGTATTCAAGGGTGGTTTCCGTAGTTGTTTCGAACAGTGCGTCTGTTTGCGAACTTTTGGTTGGTTTCTTAGTCCCCGTTGTCGACAAGAACAGATTGTTTGTTCTGGATTTGTCCGTGCGGTGTTCAATTACTGTTGTCGACTTGGGTACTGCTGTTCTTGTTCTTGACTTCTCAGCTGGATATTCAGTTCGGGTTTCCTCCGTGGAAATGGTTCTTCTAGCCGATGAGGTCACAGAAACAGTGCTGTTACTGTACCCAGGGTTGATCGATCTGTGTCTGGACTCAATGGAACTGGGTGAGGCGGAGGCACTACCTGACTGGATCACTGTATTAGGCGAGTCAACTGAAAAACGCCGGGACATGGAAGAGGAAGCAGATGAAGAGGGTGCAGATGAGGGACTGACCAAAGATTTGCTCACGTCAGATGCCGACGACAAGAGAGAACCCGACGACCAATGGACAGAGGACTCAATGGACCCACTGCTCAATGAGGTGTGAGAAGAACCCGATACTGAAGTAGTAGCACTAGAACTGCTCCGAATAGAAGCATGTGAAGAGGGAGTTCCCGAAGTGCTCCTACGGGATGAGAGGTGCTTCGACGAAGCAACATTGCTGCTGCCCACCACCGACGTGCTAGATGAAGGGGACACAGACGAACCCACACTGGAGGAGCGTTGGCTAGATGGATTTGCACTGATAGAAGTCGAAAAGGTCGTCGAGTACACAGTACTTCCAACCCCACACGTTTCATTTACCATACTCCTCAAGTAAGAGGTGATGTGTTTTACTCCCAGTGTACCGCTCACTACTTCTGTGGAGGTTATGGGCTCTGGAACAGGATATGTACCCTTGAATACTAAAGCAGGGACAATTAATTGTTGTTCCTCAATAATGTAGGTTATTACTTTTTGTGTTAAGTCGCATGGCGTCACTAAATTATCCAGGTCCCTTATCGTAATAGTTGAGTCCCCTTTTTTGACAATCACTTTTCCATCTTGTACAGTTGCATTCACATTGGAAATTGAGGAGCCAAGAGAAAGTAGCATGGAACTGTCTAATCCATACACGAAAGCACTGGAACTTGAAATAGCGTTTGTTACTAAAACTGAGTCTTTCACGATAATGTTCTGACTTTCTGGATACTGTGAAGAAATGAGGTATAACATCCCATTTATTATATCTATTGTTCCAGATCCTTGCAACTCCCCCTGAACATAGAGCATTTGATGACCGCCAGTATTCACCGTTGTCGAGTTAAATATCGGTGACAGGCCATTCACACTTATGAGCCCGTCGTTCACAACTGGGAGGTCAAGTGGATTGAAAATTTGAAACCCCATTAATGAAATGTTACTACGGTTCTCAATATATATTGCGCCCTTGTTCATGAAACTTTGTGAAATCTGCATCCCGCACCCTGTGACACTAATCGTTTCACCGTTACCTATTAGGTACAGGCGCCCTGAGTTAAAAAAGGTTTTGCAGTCCAAACCTGGATAGTTAGAGAAGTAGAACTCTGCTGTACCAGTAATGTTGACAGATGAGGCAGCAGGATCGAATAACGAATAGGCGCAGGTGTACGCGTCAAATACAAAATTACCGTACACGTTCAAGTCGTTATTGAACGTATAGCATCCGTCCTTAAGGGTTAAGCTGCCACCTTTCTCCACCGTCACATTACCATTGAACACATGATCTCCGCTCAACGTAACGTTATCAGTTACAACCAGCCCATCGATTACTGTCTGCGCGAGAACTGCGTGCAACAGCGAGGTAATCGCCAGTAGCACTATTCTGAAGTTTCCAAGCATCTTGGGGGTCTGGTTCGTTGGTCTTACAACATGAGATGGATAACCATTTGTACCATTCCCTGCTTATATAGCAATTGAAGCGGCAGCACTATTTCTGCCAAACATCTCTCTCCCGCAGGAGCATATCGGTTTGCTAATCCACCCCACGTCTCTCTCCTGCAGGAAAATACCGCAACTCAAAACTGAACAGAGAAACAGCATTCCGCCCTCGAGCGTTATCTTAGTTGTCATCTCTCCCAAAGGGGAAACGTAGTCCCGTTCGGGAAATATACAACACCTTTTTGGTTTCCTGTCAGTGAGGACGCGAAAAGAACAGAGGAGCAAACAGCATGCATCGTCTCCTAGTGACACCCGTCGCACTCGAACTGTCTCGAGTGGTGAACTGCGTGGTTACCTGAAGATACTTGAAGCTTCTTATGTATATTATATTTTTTTTATAGGGGAAACACCTTGAGGAAAGCACATTCGTGAAAATGAAATATACTGAACATTGAATAATGACATCTCGCGTGCTAGGTTAGATAATAATCAGCTAGTCCCTCTCCTTCAGCTCCGTTGGCTCCTTGTTTCCCCAGGGTATATTGTTTGATCACTCCAGGGGTCTCGTGTATGGTCTTTTTGGTCAAACCGTCAGCCCAGATCTCTAAACTCCCCCTCGAAGCAGAAAAGGGCGATTTTGTCATGCGCTAGACCCTTTCCGGTCATTTAAACCACGGTACAGTGACACTTGAATAGCACGGTACTGGATAACAAGATATTGTTCTGTATAGTTTTTGCTAGCGGTTTAAATCTAAACGTTTAAGTTACGATCATGTATTCGAAGGAATCTTAGCACAGAGTTGTCAGGGCAAGTAGTTGTGCCAACCTGAGCTTAGTACTGTATACGTATCCCAGTACTGGCGGCCTCAATGGTATATTTACAAGCTCAATATAAGACAGATTTGATCAATAGCGATGCTGCGTTATTAGCCAATGGTTAAGAAACAAAAATTCTCTCTTGCAATATCTACATATCACACCGTCACTAGATGCTGTATATGTTCCATGGAAAAACAACTAGCAATATATTATTATTCTAAATGTGGCATTGCTCTTTCCGATTCTACAATACTATCCCGTCCACAGAACTTGGCCCCTTGCACACCTAATTATGGCAGAAACACCACCCCTCTCCGTTCCTGCCATGATATCTTCAACCAAATAATACTGTATAATATAAAATGCTGTCAAGACACAGGATGGTTGTCCACAATGCTACTCTACATTCATGTCTGCCATTCTGACTATCTTTACCTTAACATTGTAAACAAATTCGGACGCGGTATCCATGTTGCTATAATGTATTCAGTTCAACCCGGAAACTCGCCGTAAACACGACTTCAAAGTAAGAAGCACTCTGATTGAAATTGTTAGAATAATTTGTGGGAATAACTGATTAACTAATAATCATAGCAAGGTACAACCAGCGGGTAGACTAGAGTATATACTTGGATAATAACTGGCTTGTATAAATAGCTAGTCTGACCCTAGTCCACATCAACAACCAAGTTTTACGCTAATAGACTTTTAGGTGAAATATTCAAGAGTTACAAGATTATTTAAAAAGTTAGAGACACATAGAGAGGTGGCATAGTCTGTTCACATAGTACCTAGTATTAGAGCAGCAAGCACAGCAGTCCATGATAAACTAGGCTTGAAAACAGATCCACTTCCAGCATAGACCGAAACCCTCTCCGCGGTAACAGTCTTAGGTGCGACACTGGACCCAGCAGATACAACCTTGGGTGCGGGAAAAACACCATTTGACCCCTGCGTAGTCGTTGTTGTTGGTGTCGTCTTGAGGGCAGAAAGTGTCGGCGCAAGTTTGCCATCGGTTCCCATATTCCCACCTCCGTTTGGATGGGCCGGCTGTTCCGCAGCATTGGCGCCACCACCCAAATGTTGGCTGCTATGGACTGGAATGTTTGCTGGACCTCCGCCCTGGGTTCCACAGCCCTCAGTACACGTAGAAACAATGGTAGTGGTGTGTAACTCACCCTTTATGTTCGCTGGGGTAGAACCGACAGGGAACGTTGTGCGTGTGGCAACAAGTTCACCATTGGTATCGCTGGAGGTGTAGTCGCACACGACAACGGTGGCTGTCACTTTGGTGTACTCAAGTGTAGTTTCCGTAGTCGTCTTGAACAGTGCGTCTGTTTGCGATCTTTCGGCTGGTTTCCCTGTTTCTGTTGCCGACTTGGGCGCCTCTGTTCCTGTTCTTGATTTCTCAGTGGGGTGTTCAGTTTGCGTTTCCGCCGTAGAAGTGGTTCTTCCAGATGATGATGTGGCCGAAACAGTGCTGTTACTGTACCCCGAGTTGATCGATCTGCGTCCCGACTCAGTGGAACTGGAGGTGGAAGAGGTGCTACCTGACTGGCTCACTGTATTGGATGAGCCAACTGAAGAGTGCTGGGACATGGAAAAGGGAGCAGATGAAGGATTGGTCAAAGATTTGCTCACGTCAGATACCGACGACAAGATGGAACCCGACGACCAATGTACAGAGGAAAGAGCTGAGTCACTGCTCAATGAAGTCTGAGAAGAACCCGATACTGAAGGGCTAGCACTAGAACTGCTTACAGCAGAGGAGTGTGATGAAGGCATAGTAGACGCACCCCCACTGGATGAGTGGAGTCTCGACGAAGCAACACTGCTGCTGCTCACTACCGTGGTGCGGGATGAATGAGACACAGACGAACTCACACTGGAGGAGCGGTGGCTAGATGGATGTGCACTGATAGAAGTCGAAAATGTCGTTGAGTACACAGTGCTCCCGAACCCGCAAGTTCCGTTCACCTCATTTCTGGTGTAGGAAGTGACGTATTCTACAGTGATGGTGCCGCTCAGTACTTTAGTGGTGGTTTTTGGTTCTGGGACGGGAGAGAAGGGACCATTGAACTGCAATCCAGGGTATGACCCCGATCCTCCTCCTTCATAACTATAGGTAAACATTTTCTGGTTAAGGTTGCAGTTAGTAACGAGCTTATCCAGGTCCGCTATCGTAAGGTTTATGCCAGTCCCTTTGACAAGTACTTTTCCATCTTGTACTGTTGCATTCAAATTGAGTAATGAAGGGTCAGGAAAAAGTATCATGGAACTGTTTAGTCCATGCACGGAAGCACTGGAAATTCCTGAAGGATATGCAATTAAAATCGAGTCTTTCAAGAGGATGTTCTGACTTTCTGGATATTGTGAAGAATACAAACCTAGTATACCGTTCATTGCTTCTATTGTACCAGATCCTTGCAATTCTCCTTGAACCATGAACACATGTAGACTACGACCATTCACCGTTGTCGAGTTAAATATTGGTGACACGCCATTCGCACTTATGAGTCCGTCATTCACAACTGTGCCTCCATATTGATTACTAAACAAGCACCCCACCCATATGGAATTATCAATGCTCCCAACAGTTATTGTACCTTCGTTCTTGAAAAGTTGTGAAACTGTGACCGTATAATCTGTTGTGAATTCAAGGCCGTTACTATTGCTTAGATATAAGTCCCCTGAATTAAAAAAAGTTTTGGGATTCAATTGTGGAGAGCCGGAAGAGTAGAACTCTGCTGTACCGGTAATGTTGACAGACGAGGCAGCAGGATTAAATAAAGAATTAGGACAGTCACTTGACTCAACTACCAAATTACCGTAGACGTTCAAATCGTTATTGAACGTATAGCATCCGTCCTTAAGGGTTAAGCTGCCACCTTTCTCCACTGTCACGTTACCATTGAACACACGATCTCCGCTCAATGTAACATTATCAGTTACAACCAGCCCATCGGTTACCTCCTGAGAGAGAACTGCATGCAACAAGGAGGCAATCGCCAGTAGCACTATGCTGAAGTTTCCCAGCATCTTGATTATCTGGTTGCTTGGTCTTACAACATGAAGTGGATAACCATTCGTACCATGCGCTCTTTATACCAGAATTGGGAGAGGATAGACCACCCCACCCGGGCTACGAAATCATACGATTTGTTAAGCTCTCCGGGACCTGGAACCCTACGTCTTTCTCCATGCGGGAAAATACAGAGAACTGAAAAGGGGGGAACTAGCATTCCTCCTCTGTGCGTTAATTCATTCCTATCTGTCCCAAAAGGAAATTATAGTCCCTTTCTGGAAATATTGAACTTTTCTGGTTTCCTGACACTGAAACGGCGCAGGACCCCGAAAGAACAGCTGATGCAAACAGAGAAAGAACCGGCAGGATATCGCAAGCAGATGGCAGGAGATGCGCGGGAACTGGCTCGGATGCTGAACTATGTAGTCGGGTCTCTCCCCTATCGAGCTCTTTATTTCCCTGGTGTGCATTGCTCTATCACTCCGAAGGTCTGGAAGCTTCTCCCCGATATGAAGTATATACGGGAAATACATAAATTGCGGTGAGAATCTTTTAACATTTTACAAGACGATAAGTAATGTAACATTGTACGAATACTTGACAATCCATTTTTTCAACCACCTTGCTAGCTTTTATTATCTCACCGTCTGCATATCTGTAGTAGTAATAGTAGTTAAATCGTTATTCTGATCAACAGGATATGTAATATATACTTTTAAAAATTATCATGCTAGATTGGTGGCTGATGAGAGGGTAGCGAGGTTTAGGTAATCAGTTAATATACGCTTAGTTTTATTGATACCTAAATGAAAGTGTAGAAAAACCACAGAGATATCATTGTAGTTCTTGCAAGTTTTTTGAATCCAAAAACTGGTCTATGGAGAGAATGCTGTAGGTCAAATCTTGGTTCCCATTCCGTTGAATAGTGTCTATTTCGCTAGTTCTATTTTGTCATCTGGTAAACCCTCCTTTTGATAGCATACCCATGATTGCCAAATTATAATCTGAACACGGTACCTTCCTAGGTGTATAAGATTTGTGAAATTGTACATGTAGAGACAATATCCCAATGGGACTGACGCTTTGCGGCTCTATATTGTGAGTGAGAAGAGTAGGCACATAATTACGTACTTACTGTTTTGTCGTGAAAACTTGACGGACTCATAGTTAAAAGCAAGTACCGACGTAAAAAAGTGCATACTAAACAGTTATTTCCAGGCCCTGACGCATTGATCAAAAAATCCTAACAGTTACATTATTGTTTAAAACTTTACATATGCCCCGATAGCAACAACAGATGCAGGTAGAGGTGGCATACTCTGTTCACACGGTGCCCAGCAATATAACTGCAAATACAGCAGTCCAAGATAAACTGGGTCTGAAAACAGACCCACTTCCACCGTAGACTGAAACACCCGCCGTGGTAACAGTCTTGGGCACAACGCTGGACCCAGCAGATGCAACCTTGGGTGTTGGTGGAACACCGTTTGACGCTCCAGTAGTCGTTGTTGCAGGCGTGGTTCTGGGAGCAGGGATGCTCATTCCCAGTTTGCCGCCGGTTTCCCTATTCCCATTTCCGTTTGGATGGACCGGCTGTTCCGCAGCATTGGCAACACCACCCAAGTGTTGACTGCTATAGAATGGATTGTTCGTCTGGGTTCCACAGCCTGCTGTACACGTAGAAACAATGGTAGTCGTGTGTAACTCACCCTTTATGTTCGCTGGGGTAGAACCGACAGGGAACGTTGTGCGTGTGGCAACAAGTTCACCATTGGCGTTGCTGGTCGTGTAGTCGCACACGACAACAGTGGATGTCACTTTGGTGTACTCGAGGGTGGTTTCCGTTGCGGTCTTATGTGGCGTGTCTGTTTGCGATCTTTCGGTTGGTTTTTCCGTGCCCGTCGTCGACCTGGCCAAGCTGTCTGTTCTAGATTTGTCCGTGGGGTGTTCAATTACTGTTGCCGACTTAGGCACCTCTGTTCTTGTTCTTGATTTTTCAGTTGGGTATTCAGTTTGCGTCTCCGCCGTGGAAGTGGTCCTTCCAGCTGATGGGGTTACAGAAACAGTGCTGTTACTGTACCCCGAGTTGATCGATGTGCGCCCCGACTCAGTGGAACTGGATGAGGCGGAGACACTACCTGACTGGGTCGCTATATTAGACGAGCCAACTGAATAACGCTGAGACATGGAAGAGGGAGCAGCTGAAGGATTGGTCAAAGGCCTGCTCACTTCAGATACCGACGACAAGAGGGAACCCGACGACCAGTGGACAGAGGACAGAGCCGAGCCACTACTCAATGAGACCCGAGAAGAACCGGAAACTGAAGGTGTAGCACTAGAACTGCCTGCAGTAGAAGCGTATGACGAAGGAGTGGTTGACTCACTCCTACTGGATGCGTGGTGTCTCGACGATGCAACACTGCTGCTGCTCACTACCGAGGTGCGGGATGAATGAGACACAGACGAACTCACACTGGAGGAGCGGTGACTTGATGGATTTGCACTGATAGAAGTCGAAAAGGTCGTCGAGTACACAGTGCTCCCAAAGCCACACGTCCCGTTCACCACATTTCTTGAGTAGGAGGTAACGTATTCTACAGCGAGCGTGCCGCCCAGTATTTCGGTAGTAGTTTCAGGTTCCGGGACGGGAGAGAAAGGACCGTTAAACAGTAATGCAGGGCATATCATTTGTTGCCCTTCAATAATGACGGTCATATCTTTTTGTATCATGTTGCATGGCGTCACTAAATTATCTAGATCTCTTATTGTAATAGTTGCACCCGCCATTTTGGCAATCACATTTCCATTTTGTACAGTTGGGTTCGAATCAAAACCGAACCCAAGGTTATCAAAAATAATTATTGAACTGTTTAGTCCATGCACGAAAGCACTGGAATTTGAAATAGGTACTGCGAATAAAACCGAGTCTTTCAAGACGATGTTCTGGCTTTCTGAATATTGTGAAGAAGAGAGGCCTAAAAACCCATTCACTATCTCTATTGTTCCAGCTCCATCCAAATCTCCTATAATGACAATCCCGGAATTATAGTTCAAATTTGTCGTTGTTGAATTAAAAAGTTGAAATTGACTGCTCGCAGTTATGAGTCCGTCATTCATAACTGTGCCTCCGTTTGTACTAGTAATTGTACACCCTGCCCATGTGGAATTATCAATGCTTCCAACAGTTATTGTACCTTCGTTCTTGAAGAGTTGAGAAATGGTGAACGAATAATTTATTTCAGAGCCGTTGCTATTGCTTAAGTATATGTTCCCTGAATTAAAAAATGTTTTGGGACTCAATCCTACATTGCTGGAAGCGTAGAACTCTGCTGTACCAGTAATGTTGATAGACGAGGCAGTATCGAATAACGAACTGCCGCACATACTCGTGTCAAATACAAAATTACCGTGGACGTTCAAATCGTTATTGAACGTATAGCATCCGCCAGTCAGGGTTAAACTGCCACCTTTCTCCACCGTCACGTCACCGTTAAATGTGTGATCTCCGCTCAACGTAACTTTATCAGTCACAACCAGCCCATCGATTACTGTCTGCGCGAGAACTGCGTGAAACAGACAAAACGTAGTCAGTAGCACTATTCTGAACTTCCCGAGCATCTTGGGGGTCTGATTCGTTGGTCTTGCAACACGTAGTGGATAAACATTTGTAGTATTCCCTGTCTATATAGCAATTGGATGAGGCAGCACTATTTTTGCCAAACTTCTCCCTCCCGCAGGATCATATCGGTTTGCTAATCCACCCCACGTCTCTCTCCTGCAGGAAAATACCGCAACTCAAAACTGAACAGAGAAACAGCATTCCTCTATCGTGCGTTATTTTATCGCTATATGTCCCAAAAGGGAAACACAGTCCCGTTTTGGAAATATGCAACACCTTTCTTGTTTCCTGTCAGTGAAACGGCGGAGAGCGCGAAAAGAACAGAAGAGCAAACAGAGAAGCAAACAGTATACAGTATCACCTAGGTTACATTTGCCGTATGACAACTGTCTCGAATGCAGAGCAGGCCAATTACCTGAATGATTTGAGGATTCTCATCTAGACGTGTTTCTTTGTGGGTGGATACACTGGGGGAGTTACCTTCGAAATGGTGGCCTGGACAAAAATATAACCAGTTATTCTACATGACCGGGCTCCACTGAGTTCGTTATGTCCCCGATGTACGTCGTTAGGTTTCTTTCAAAATCTGGTGCGTTGCGTTATTTGGCAAACTGTCAGCGCAGATCTCCAATCCTCCGAAGTGGAACAGTGGGGATTTGTCACGCGATACACTTGTGGTTCACTTACGTCTACAGTTTCAAACTTCTATCACGGAGGCATCCTTGAGAGTCAGTCAGCTACTAAAATATGAACACTAGAACGTAGTGTTATTACAAAATATTAAAACTTTTAAAATGTAAGAGCTTAAATAGGTTGTGTTTGATTAGAATGTAGAAACCTTGCGGCTTATGTACGTTCCAAATAATGTTGCCACCCTCATGTCTTGAGGGTTGTCCTCACATGTCTGGCTTACACTAGTTCACAGTACTGTAGATAACAGGGTAACGGGTCATGGGTCCATTCCCAAGGGGAGTTCCCAATTTATCCTCAAGATTCCGTTCCATTACTTTCCGCCAAAACATTAATCATCTTTGGAATTATAGTAAGGATACGCCATTTTGGAGGTCCACTGATATTTTCATTACACCTTTATGTTCCCTTTTAACGTCACGGAGCTCGCATTCAGTAGTTCCCGGGACCTTGCTGTGTCTCCCTCCCTCAGAACAGTTGAAAACACTCGGAACGTGTTGGGTGGATCGGTAAACAACCTGTACTGCTTTTTCTGACAACCCCCCCCCCCCCCCCAGATTACCACCATAGGAGGGGGGTCAGTCACCCCATTTTTCCATGATCCATATATTAGGTTTCTGTGACAAAGGAGACATGTCTCTGCTTTCCTAATGTATTATGTCGTTAAAACCTGCAGAGAAAATCATCACTTTGTACCCTTTATGAACCCAGATCCATGAGGTTGAACATTCTGCTGTTGGTCTCTATAAATTAGGATATATTCTCAATCAGAGGATTTTCATCTTTAAGTTAACTTTCACAAAAGTTTTACTAGTGACATTACAGATTGCATTCCATGAACCATTAGCTGTTTTCTTTATTAACTGCCAAATGAGATTACTCATCGTTGGAGTGGACGGGTATTTTATTCCCCATCTTGCATTTATCTACGAGCTGGGTGTCACAGCTTGACCCTCCTCAGCGTTCAAACACTTTCTAATCAGAGTTTTCCCCTCGTCGTCTCTAATTATGGGTTCCAATTTGGGAGTAGAGAAAGTGTAAACGAGACCGGACTTTGACAAAATCAAGAGCAAGATATTGGACCCTGTCAAGACAGACAATTCGTATGCCTTCTTCATTATCCCGTGTCGCCTCTTCGCGAACGTAACCTGTCTTCTAGTTCTGTTCTCGAGGTACCTGATGGGCACTTTCCTTCTAACGTCCCTCGGTTCCTCCATCAAATCCAAATCGTGATCATCCTCCTCGTCAAGATCATCATCTTCCTGTGCATCCTCATCATCCTCCTCGTCCTCCTCCTCATCCTCATCCTCCTCATCATCAGTTACAGACGCATCACCGTTGTTGCTGCCAGCACTCTCCGCACCCTTCGCGGATCGTCCCCTGGTGACCGATCTTGTTTCCACTTTGGAGGTAGTGTTCTTAGATGGTACATCACGGATCGCACGCATCATGGACCGATCCAGTGAGGGCAATTCGGACTTGGTAAGAGGTGCGATGGGAGTAAACCTCATCGGATCGTCTTCGAGAACAGCAAAAAGTAAGAAGTGAAGATCGTGAAGAAAATTCAGCAAAAAAATGCGAATTCTGTGGATCGAACACAGGACCTCCAGATTTCTTGTTTTTGGACCGAAGTTTGACATTCTTCAGTCTGGCGCTCTCCCAACTGAGCTAAATCCGCTTACTTTTTGTGTTTTTTGGGTGGTGGAGGGGCAGTGATAAAGCAATAAATTTCGTCACGTGATATTGCTTCAAAACCACCGTAGCAAACGTTGCACAAACGTAAGCCCCCCTCAGTTGTAATGGGAAATAACTCCAAGTTGCATTGTACCGTTGGGAGTACTGTCCCCCCGTTATACGTACTCACTTGCTGGATGAGTGAAACTCACGTTTTGTACTGCCACGCTGAGAGTGAGGCAGGGAACCGTTACACTTCTACAAACGGTGACAGCCCCCACCCACCCTAGCACTTTTCTACACAGTAAACCACCCCGCACAAGACTCACCTTCCAGCCCTCTACCCGTCCCCTCTCCCCTCTCTCTGTTTAAGGGACGGTTCAATGCCTTTAAATAATAAACTCTTGACGGCATTGGTAACAACAGGTTGGGACGGAGAGAATAACACCACTGCAAGAGCCCCTCCCTCACATATGAAGCTGAGTCCATTGATCTGTGGCGGTGCTACGTTCAGCAAGCAGTACAACGAGGACCCAGAGTCGCTCCCCGTCGTGGAGATCCTAAGGGCATGTCTCGTCACTCACGCACGGTACTTCAACGCGGTGGATACATCGCCTTACTACGGCGACAGCGAGTTGCTCGTCGGGCAGGCGTTACGGGAGTTACAAATCCCGCGTGGTGAGATCTACGTGTGTACGAAAGTGGGTCGCGTGGGGATCCGTGAGTTCGATTACTCAAGGGAGAACGTGCGGATGAGCGTGATGCGGTCTGTCGAAAGGCTCGTCGGCGAAGGTGGGTACTTGGACGTCGTGTACTTGCACGACGTCGAGTTCCAACCGGAGTCAGCGTGTCTCACTGCGCTAGACGAACTTCAGAAGTTGAAACGGGCCGGTATAGTCAAAAACGTTGGCGTCTCAGGGTACCCTCTCCGCAAACTGTACTCGCTTGTATCGTTGTGCTACGATGCGGGGACCCCACTAGACTGCGTACTGTCCTACTGCCACATGAACTTACAGAACGTGATGCTGGAGGAATACTACGCCAAGTTCAAAGCAAAGGGTGTCCAGCACGTCGTGAACGCGTCAGTGCTGTCCATGTCCCTGCTACGGTCCCAGAAAACCCACGAGTTCCACCCTGGGTCCCCCGAGTTGAAACACCGTGCAGAACAGGCAGCTACACTGTGCAGTTCGCACGGTGTCGAACTGGCAGACCTCGCGACGCAGTTCGCCTTGGAACGCTGGTCCGGCCGTGGTCCAACCGTCATAGGGTTCAGTTCCCCGGAGGAAGTCACCCACGCGGTCAGAAACCTCACAGAGACCACACCAGAACACCAGGAACTGGTCCACAGCGTCCAGCACCACGTCCTGGGCGACCTCTTCAACAGCGAGTGGCCATCCGGGTAGCGATCAGCGTCCTCTTTAAAAATTTTCAGTGTCTCGAAGATTGCGAAGCTGGCGATGTTGTGTTCCAAGAGGCGGTTGGTGGTTGGATGAGGGCTGCTGGAGGGTCGTAGGAGTGCTCTGGGGTCGTCCGTGTTTGATACTGTTGCTAGGTTTTCCTTTGAATTAGAATTGGTGGAAAGTGGGGTTGCGATGTCGTACTATAACAGGTATAGGAACCGGAAGAGGCAGGACGCGAAAGGTGATGCTGCTGGTGCTGGTGGTAGTGGTGCTGGTGGAGGTGCTGGTGCGCATGGCGGCGCACCAGGCGGAATGCCCGGGCTGCAGACGCCCGATGCGATCTTTGATCTCGGGAAGAACAAGCGGGTGACCGTGCGGCAGTTCAGGAACATCAACCTGATCGACATCAGGGAGTACTACCTGGACCAGTCGAGCGGGGAGATGCGGCCCGGGAAGAAGGGTATCTCCTTGACGGAGGACCTGTACGATGAGTTGTTACGGCACCGCCTGAACATCGACGAGGCGTTGCGGCGGTTTGGGTCCAGGAGACCGCGTACGAAGACCGTGCGGTTACTGTCCGATGACGAGGACGACGACGCTGGGGAGAAACCCGAGGGCAAGGGCAAGCAGGCTGCGGGGGCGCAGGCTTCAAGAGAGGCAAAGGGCAAGAAGAGTGCTGAGAAACCGGCGGGGTCTACTGGTACGGCCACTGCCGCTACAACTGGGGCAACGGCCAAGCGCGAACGCCACTACGACGAGGATAACGACGAGAACAACCAGAAGAAGAAGAAACCGGCGCCGCCGACTCTTCTGCCGCACGAGGAGAATATAGAGAATGCAAAGCGGGAGGCCAACGCAACGCTCATCATCCCGGGGATGAAGAGGGACGCGGAGGGGAAGCCTGGGAAGCAAGAGACGGAGAGGCCGGGGAAGCAAGAGACAGAGAAGCCAGAGACAGCTCCCACTGCTGCCACGGCAGCTGCCCCCGCCACGGCCCCAGGTGACGAGAATTCCAGCGACGAAGAATTCGCAGAGAGTCTGCAGGCGGAAATGGACAAGATAAACGACGAGAGCAGTGAGGAGGAGTAACCGTGACCAGCGCGCTGGCCAGCGTGGTGGCCAGCGCATTGCAGGTCGCTCCATCCGGCGTCCAGTGCGCTGTTCAGCACCGACACGTGACGGCCCGTCTCGATCCTTTGACAACTTTTAAAACTTCGAATACGACGTCAAACGACGACTCGACGGGAGGCGAACTTTTGGGAGAGACTTGGTGTGTTGGGGTCCCGCACGGTGCGACAAATGACTGTGAACGGTGTTACTACAGGTACAGATGCCAGTGCGTCTACTGGCGAAGTCTTCGAGGCGACGTATGCGATCAATTCCCCCCGGCCACTGACCGAGGAAGATATCACTGGGTGTCTGCGGGCCACTAAGCTTCCCATGGAGTTCGTGGAGGTCAATGCTGCGAAGAAGATTGTCGATGTGAAGAGCGGTGTTGCTCCCTCTGTGATCGTGCGTGCGTTCCAGTCTGCTGGGCTGGACGCCATCCTGAGAGGGTCCGGTGAACCGAACTCCTCTGGGGTAGCGATCCTCGAGACGTTTGACACGGTAAGCGGGTCTGAAGTGGAAGGGCTTGTGCGGATGGTGCAAGTTGGTGACAAGAAAACCATGTTCGACGTGACGGTGAACGGTGTTGAGCACCCGGGTGAATACTCCGTGGCCGTCCACGAGTGTGGGGACGTGTCCCGTGGGTTACAGTCCACGGGCCGCGTGTTGCACCAATTTGACGGTACAGTGGACTGCCGTTTGAACTCGGCGGACTCTCCTGGAAAGTTCAGCGGACAGGCGTTTTTGAGTGCGCCGTTGCAACCTTGGGAGGTCATTGGCCGGTCGATTATCGTGTCCCGGGAGGGCCAAGGTGCGATCGGTGGAGTCGTCGCGAGAAGTGCTGGTGTATGGGAGAACGACAAGCGTGTCTGCGCATGTACTGGGAAGACCATCTGGGAGGAGCGTAAGGAGGCTCGTGACAGAAACATCAACTAGATATAGACTGTATAGCAACTTGAAGAGAGCACGAGCAGGACGACAGCTTTACCGCAGCAGCGAACAGCTACAACTACGTACCACTACGTACCACTACAACAGGTGCGCTGGTCTCTGCGTTTTTTGTTTCTCGATATCGTTGATATTATTAGTATCTCTTGGTTGGTATCGTTTGATACACTCAGTTCTGGACGTTTGAGTGGGTGTCAACAAGTCCCTTACTGTTACAGTTACACACACGGCAGTACCCATCGCACCTGGGTACATGGGGAAAGTGCAGGCATCAGTACAGGACAGGGCCACAATGCAGCAGGCTGTACAATTTGACGCGGGCACCGGTGATTCTGCGACGCGTGATAGCAATGGCAATAACGACCATGGTAGCCCCCCTGAGGCCTCCGCCGGGGACCAAGAGATTGCATCATCCTTTGGGTTGGAACAGATCCCGCAGAAATGGGAGTACCCGGTGCGGCAGGACTCGACACCGACTACGTCCACTACTAACACGAGTACGTCAATGAGTCTCGAGATTACAGCGAACGATTTCCGAGGGAGACCGATGGAGAACAGTAGCGGGCAGGTGTTCGGTGGTGGGAGCTCCGAGAACCTTCGACAGAGCAACTACAGTGGTCGTACTGATTTCATGGACCAAATGAACAGTAACTCGCAACTGTTCTCGGATCTGATGTTCAGTCCACAGTCCACAACTATACCTATGAATTCTGATTTGGGTCAGAACGCATCATCGTTGATTCTGGACACTACAAGGAACGAGATGTCCAGTGACGCTCTCAATGGGGCCCTGTGTACATACTCCCCCGAGGATGGACAAGAGCAGGGCCAACAGTTACATCCCACTTACTCGTCCCATTCGACGGGGGCACACGGTGGTGGGACCTACAACGATAATGCATTCTTGGATAACAAGAACTCGAAGACGCGTAACTTCCAAGACTTCAACGATACAAACCTCGACACGATCCTCAACGATTACGTCGACTCGGACCTCGTCACGACGTTGAGTCCGAGCCTATCCAATTACCACAGCAACAACACCATGTACAGTGGGGACCCAAGGAGACACAGCATGGTGGTGACCTCCGAGGATAACGTGATGTTGGCACCAACGTCTCGTGGGTCGATCTCACATCAATTCAATTTGCGGAACACCGCACAGCAGGGCAATTTGGCGATGCAGGGACAAGAACACAGCGGAGCCACCTCGAAGATACCAGCCTCGCCTTCCTTTAGCCCTCCAAACGCAGAAGTCGACGTCAATGAACTGAACAACATCCTCGAGGACTACAATTTCAACTTCACGAACCCATTCGATAGCAATACGGGCAACAACAACACGGTGTCCCCGACTGATGGGGATGTGACACACAACCTGCATGATTCATTCAAATCGCACAACGACGCACTGTTGATGTCCCCACAGTCCTCGAGGGCTAACAGCGCAAGACTGTTTAGCGTGCGGAAGGTGCCGCACCGAGGGTCTGTCCCGATCTTCGAGTCGGACTTCTTTACGAAGTTGTCGCAGAACTCAATAAACCAAGGTCCATCGCGTACAGAGGGGATTGACCCGACGGTGGGACCGCACCATAATCACCAGGGACAGAACTGCAATGGACCCTTCAAAATAACAGGGTGGGAGAACTCGACACTGTCAGAGGACGACCATAGTTCGATAAACCTACGCAGAATAGTATCCGCGGGGGGCAACAGACAGCAACCACACAGCGGGCTCATCGCAAACGGGAACGGTCCCACGAAGTTCATGAAACCGGCCACGATCCTCCCCGACAACGCATCCGCGATGGGCAAGTACACCGCAGGGAACGCGAATGGCGGGGACACCTTCCCAACAGTTGGTGGTACTCCGGACCACGCAAAGTTGTACAACGGTCTGTACAAATCTAGATCTGCGTCAATGACGAACACGCCCAAGTACAGGAGGAAGTCCTCGACGGCGATGTCGTCCTTTGCGTTGACTCCTCTCACAGATGGGTCCGGGGGACCACACTCCTCTACGCCGTCGATGCCCCCCTCAGGGTTGTCCAACTCACTGAGGCGGAACGACCCGCCCACGGCAGAGGACGAGATGGACAAGCCGTTCCACTGCGAGCAATGCCTCAAGGCATTCAAGAGAAGCGAGCACTTGAAGAGACACGTCCGGTCCGTCCACTCGCAGGAGAGACCGTACGGGTGCAACATCTGCGACAAGAAGTTCAGCAGGAGCGACAACCTCTCCCAACACCTCAAGACACACAAGAGACACGGCGACTTCTAACCCAGCGGGGCGCCTTGAAATCAAACCCCCCTCTATATGTACTACTACGAACTACTAATTCCCTACATTTGATATACGGTTATAGACTTACACCCCACACCAGGAGCAACTGCAATTCCAGTCCCAGTCCCAGTCTCAGTGGACAGCAACTGAGAAGCCTAAATGGCACTGAAGCTGCTCTATTTACGGTATTTCTTGTTTCGGATCCTAGAGAGAATTCGTTTGGCACTGAAACAAGAGCAGCAGCGGCATCTGCGGGGTCTCCCCACTCCAAGTTCTCTACGATTGGAGTTTAAAGGAGTGCGGGGGAGCTTGTTTGGTGCTCTGACAACTCTTGATATTCGCTAAGCATCATAGTACTATATATATATATATATATATATTATATTATATTGTGTTGCATTGCATAGAGCACTTGGGTCAATTGGGGCTTTGAATTGTGGTACAACGGTGGTTTGAAGTGGGGCTTCATGGTATTCGCGAATCCGTTTGGTGAGCAGTCTGTGTATAATGCGGCTGGGTCTGCGTCGTCGCTGAATCTGTTCGCGGAGAGGCTTTCGTTGGAGGATGCTGCGTCTGTGGGGTCCGTGGGCTCTGCGGTGGGGGTGCCCTGTAGGCGGGGTTCTTTCCTGGGGACGACTACGGAGAGGATGGGGCATAGACGTTTGTCGAAGTCGAAGTCGTACTCAAGGAAGAACAGTGGGGGGTTGCAGAGAACTGACAGTATAAAGAGGAAAGAGTTACGGGCAGCAACAGCGACAGCGGCCAGTAGAGCTTGTAGGGAACCCCCCACACGCGCCAATTTTATCTCGAGAATGAGCCAGTGCAGTATCCCGATCCACCATTACAACAGCAACGGCACCAAATGCGACGACTTGTTCCCGCGGATCAGCACCGCGACTTTGCGGGACATCATAGTGGACAAGATCCACGAACCAGTGTACTCCTCGTACTGCATAGTGGACTGCCGGTTCAAGTACGAGTACAGTGGTGGGCACATCAGGAACGCGCTCAATATATCGAACCAGGATGATCTGGAGCGAGAGCTGCTGTTGCTGAATCGGGGGGACCCCCTCTGCGAGTCCCCTACACTACTCATATTCTACTGCGAGTTCAGCGCGCGCAGAAGCCCAGCGATGGCCGCACACCTGAGAAACTGCGACAGAATCATAAACCAGGACGTGTACCCGGGGCTGTACTACCCTGATGTCGTGATCCTGGACGGCGGATACAAGAGTTTCTACAGCAGTTTCCCGAGCCTGTGCGACCCGATCAGCTATGTGACAATGGACTCGAAGGAGAACTTACTCGACTGCGAAACGGAGTTGGACAAGTTCAGATTGGGGTCGAAGAAAGTTGTCACACGGAGTAACTCGCTGCGGCGGTTCCACAGCACGGCGTCGAGGACAAGCGAACCAGGTGCGTCGTTACAGCTTTTCCAAGAGGCGGAAGACGCCGAGGAGAACACCACTGCGGCCAGTTTCTTCTCCAGAGTAGCGCCGCCGCCAAAACTGTCCTTCCAACGCAACAACAGCAGCAGTCACAGTCTTGCCGGTACGTCTGGAGACGAGAACAGTTCCATGTTCACAACCGCAAGCAGTTCCATGGGCAGTGCCAGCAAGATGCTCTTGGAGGACCACGTACCGTTTTACTCGAGTTCTGAGGATACGGACGGGCTGGTGTGCCACTTACCGGTGGATTCGCCAGTGAAGAGACTCAACTTCGACGACGCATAGAACCAAGGGGGGGGTCCACTATCTAACGCACTATATTGCATCATATCTTAGCATACTTAATACATCAAACAAGTCATTCTTCTACTACTACGTTGCGTCCAGTGTACCTGTGCAAGTCTACCCCCCACTTACTTGGGGGCCACACGACACACAACACTTTCCCGAGAAGCAGGCCGTCCGACACTGGGCCAAACTTCCTGCTGTCAATTGAGTGCACGCTGTCGCCCTCGACCCATACATGCCCTCTCGGGACCGTGATTGTCTCACCGTCAGGGACCCGTACCGTATCGGACGCTAGCGCCTTCACTCGCTTGCACATAACTTTCGCCGGGTCGAACGGCGACTTCAACAGAACGATATCGCCCACAGCACGCGCCCTGGGCCACAGCATCTTCAACAGGACCCAATCGCGGTCACCGTCGGAGCCGTTCAGCGTCGGCCGCATCGAGCTGCCCTCGATCCGCGAGACGTGGACGACGTCCGTGGCAGCCAATGCCACGGGGATCCAAGACACGGCCCAGAACAGGCTTCGCACACGCACCCGGACCACCATTGGACCCACTCTTCCAAGAACCAGCCAACGACTACTACTACGACTACTGCTACTACTGCTACCACAGTCTCAGGGACCCTCTTCTTGTGATTTTGACGATTAGTGTCTTCGGATCTCGGACCGAGAGGGTTCCCGAGGGTCGCCGGTCCCCAAGTGCAAGAGCCCAGCGGTCCCGACGACGGCGACGAGGTATATAAGCCAGCTGGACCAGTGCTGTGTGCTGTGTGCTTTGTCGTGTTCATCCTTTGCTTCGGGTTTTGCCCTGAAACTCGCCAAGGATGTCCAGAGCGAGAGTGTGGTTCAAGAGATGCTGGGACCACCCGGTGACGCAGTACGTCGTCTCGCAGTGGTTCTTCATATGGCTTGCCATCTTCATCGTGATAGCGAGGTTTGCGCCCAATTTTGCGAGGGACAGTGGGCTCATTAGGGGCCAGTACAGTATAGGGTACGGTGCCGTTGCCTGGATCTTCCTGCAGAGCGGGCTCAGCATGAAGACGAGCAAGATCATGGCGAATTTCGCGAACTGGAGGGCCCATCTGACGATTCTTGTGTTGAGTTTCCTGATAACGTCATCGATCGTGTACGGGTTCGCCGTGGCGATCAAAGTGTCCAACGACAAGAACATCGACGACTGGGTCCTCATCGGGCTCATTATGACCGCTACGTGCCCGACTACGGTCGCCTCCAACGTGATCATGACGACCAACGCGGGGGGGAACGACTTGCTGTGCGTCTGCGAGGTGTTTATCGGGAACCTGTTGGGTGGGTTCATCACCCCGGCACTCGCGCAGATGTTTATGAAACAGTACCCGTTCCAGTACGGGAACCCTGCAAACGGCAACAATATGAACGACTTGTACAGAAGGGTCATGAAACAGGTCGGTCTGTCCGTGTTTGTGCCCCTGTTTGTTGGACAGGTCATTCAAAACGTGTTCCCAAGACCAACAAAGTACTACCTGGACTTCCTCAAGAGGTTCCATTTGAAGATAGGATCGTACATGCTGCTGCTGATCATGTTCAGCTCCTTCTCCACTGCGTTCTACCAGAAATCGTTCACAAGCGTCTCGCACGTCTGCATCATATTCTTGTGCTTCTTCAACTTGGGCGTGTACATCCTCTTCACGGGGATATCATTCCTACTGGCAAGACCCTGGTTCCTGATTAGGTTACTGGATCACGAACCTGATCGAGAGAATTCCACAAGACTGTACTACTACTCATACAAAATCTTCAGACCGTTCTACTACAATAAAAGGGACGCGATCTGCATCATGTTCTGCGGACCAGCGAAAACAGCAGCACTTGGCGTGTCGCTCATCACCTCCCAGTATGGGGACAACAAGACAAATTTGGGTAAAATCTTGGTCTCATTGGTGCTCTACCAAGCGATCCAAGTACTCACTGCAAGTTTCTTCGTCCCCGTGTTCCGGAAATGGGCTAAAGACGAGATCGAGGCAGAGGAGAGAGCTCAGAGTGAACTCGAAGGATCTAAAGAGCAAGATCTGGAAAGTGGGCTGGGATCGCAACGCACCGCGACGTCTGAGGGGAGCACGCCCAGTACAGAGTACGAGGACCACATTGTCGACGAAAAGAACCGAGAGATCGAAGAGCCAAGACCCGCCTTGACCAGGACCCTCGAGAACGGAATTTCATCGGGCCAGTACACTACTGGAATATAGAATGTACTAAAAGTGATCTTAAATGACTTATTCATATACTTCAAGAAAAAAATGCATAGTTTTACTAATACTACATAGAGTCCCTGTTCTTACTACTTGCACAAGTCGTAATTACAGTCAGGAATTGTCCCCATATCATGACAAGATCTGGATGAAATTGAATGGGATTAATCCAAACTTATGTTCTGGTTCGATCTTATCGTCATCGTACACTTCCCCCAAGTACCAATCTTCGCTGATCACTTCGGTAATCAACAAATAGTCACCTTTATCGAAATGCGCTACCTCAGCTGCAGAGTTGTCCAACAGAGGGTACGTCGCCTTGGCGTATTTGATGACGTCTTTCCCCGTCTTGGTCACAATCGGTAACGTCACTACAATCCCGTTATCTTTCACTCTCCCCAACGTAGAATCGTTGCTAACACCACCTTGCAATTTCTCCATTTCGTACAGGGCGTCCCCAATTGGGTTCAGAGAGCTGTTCGAGACCATCGATTTCCTTCTGGTCTGATTGCTGGCAGTTACGTTGGAAGGTCTTTGAACTTGTGGACTCCTCTCATTGAATTGATGACTTCCGACAGATTTGATCAGTATAGTGTTTGAACTATCCTGTCTCATATCGTGGGGCTTTTGGTCAAGCGGGACACTTAGCGCGTGTTGATCAGTGTACCCGATGTGACTCATCGATTTACGTTTCCTATTGGCAGAGTTCCATGACTTGGCAAATCTTTGATTATCATCGATACTGGATGCCATCGATGACACCGAGGTGCTCATGGACTCCATACTTGGCCGTCTTCTAGCATTTGCAGTAAAGTCAGTAGGGTTAGAAGAACTCGAGTCCGTTGTTGATTCAGTCTTGGTGTGGGTGGAGGGGCCATCGTTTTGTGTGGCCTCCAAATGCCTCCCGTTATACGTTTGGATCTCTTTGTCGTTGATGGCATGGTTTGAAGTTAGTGGTGTCCTTGAGTCAATGGTCTTCACTTTTTGTATTTCCGGGTTTGATCTCTCCACTTCGTGATCCGTCGTGTCTTGATCTGATGGGGCCAACTCATGGTCAATGTTCCCGTACTCGGTGTTGCCCACAGGGTAGTCCCTTGTACCATAGCTTGGTAAGTTGGACTCGTGCAGTGAGTACCTGTTTGTGGATAGAGAGGAGGAGTTTGACACATGCCTTAACTGATCATTTGGTCTCTGGTTCATCAGGTTCCCGCCTGTTTGTGACTTGACCAGTGATGGTTGCCGTTCATATTGAGAAGGCGACGATTGTCTTTGTACGCTCTGTTGTAACTGACTGGATAATTTCCGAATATTGTCCATGTACGAGTACCTTTTCGAACTGCTGTAGGAGTTGCTCCCGACCCTTTGAGATTGTTGTGCGGTCCGTGGTTCCGAAGTCAAATTCCTTTGGTGCTTATCCTTTAGTCTTCCCGTCCCAAAATCACTTGAGAACTTGGATATGTCGTCCATTGGAGTGAAGGAGCTCAGTTCTGAGATTAGTACGTCCATTTTCGACTGTTCAAGGACGCTGGCCTCGATGGTGACGTCTGCGTAGTCTTGCAGTTTGCGTTGCAAGAATGAGATCCGTGCGTTTTCCATATCTTGAAGTTGCGAAGTGACATCTGCCCACTCGTGAAGCCAGAATTTTTGGGACGCCTTGTACTCCTTCTTCAAGACACTGAGTTGCGTGGAGATCTCCTTGACGTTAGCCTCCCATTTGGCGAGTTCCCTCGTGTTCTGTTCCGTCCTCCTTGTGCCAATTGTGTTGTTCTGGTTCAATTTCAATGCACGAGCACGCACCTCTGCCTCCTCGAGTCTCTTCTGCAGTTCATCACAACCCTTCCTCTTATTGTACTTGTCCATTCTCAATTTCTCTACTTTCCCACTGAGTGTCGTGTACCTAGCCTGTAACTCTGCAGAGACAAGTTTAACGTCGCTGAACAGTTTCCTGTACAGAATCTCCGCCTTCTTCGAGTACGCCTGAGCCCTGGCCTTCTCGATCCCCAGCACAGACCCGTAAGCGGCCCCCAGTTTCCCGAACTCTGCCTGTTTCGCACAGTCCTTATTCAACTTCTCTCTGATGGCCCCGAGACGCCTCGCGTAATCTTTCTCCAGCTCGCTCCTCTGCTTGAAGAACTGCTCCATTGTGTGGCATGACCTGATCCCGGAGGCAATATGGGACAGCAAAACGTTGACCCCATCATCGTTCGGGTCCCAGAAACATGATTTGTAGTCGTAGCTCATGGCTGAGTGTCGGTGCTAAAAGCTACAGGTTGCAAAGTTTGTCTGCCGATGTATATCAAGAGCGGCGTATGGCCTTTTAAGCGTGAAAGAGCCAGCAAGCTAGTCTGTTCCCCCCCCAGTAAGCACAAACCTCAACTGTTCCATTGAACCTGCCATGGGATGTCATCCTCTCTCTTTCTCTGTGTTTACACATTTCCTGTTCGGGAAACCTGCGTCTATTACCGCATTTGGACAAGTGGGGCACATGTCCAAAACGGGAAACCGCATTTCTTTTTTGGGAAATCGGATCTTTCGCTCGACCAAATGTGTCCGTTTTGGGAAATACCTTCCCGAACGGGTAAACTGCGGCCCAAACGGGAAACGGATTTCCGGAAACGGCAGAAAATAGGGGGCCGGCCCGCCTCGAGGAATAATTTCCCCTTTCGGACACCGGTCTTCGAGGCCCCGCGATTCCTCGAAGTTCCCGACATTATAAAAGAGCAGCCAGCCGTTCCCACGGGGGATTCCCCTCCGTTGCGGGAACCGGTTGAGGATAAGCACAGGTATACCACACGCAAACCGGACGCACAGCTGCTATACTAAATGTCCTTGGTGTCCGCTATTCCAGACAGAGATCGGCAGAGGCCGATTGGGACGCGTGCTGTTAAGACCAAGGGGAAACGCACCCCAGGGTCCAGCAGGACGTCCACGATTACGACTACGTCCGGGACTTCGTCGCTGACGAGGGACTCCCGGAGGTCCCCAGTGTACCGGCCATCCGGTACGCAGTTGAGTAAAGAGGCTCTGTACCGTGCGAAGCTGAAGTACGGTGTGTACCAGTCCCCTGCGACGCAGTATACCGTTGGTGTGACGGACGTGCGTGCGTCTGCTGACACGGCTGCCGTGCTGGCTAGTGGCTCTCACGTTAACATGGAGACGTACGAGCGGAAACTGGACCCGAACGCGACAAAGGCGGCGTCTGCAGTTGGTGCAAGGACAAAGTCTATGGTGACCCCCGCGGTGGACCCTCCTGCAAATGCGCAACGGAAGGCAGGTGCTGCCGCGTCGAAGGCGTACTCGATGACGAACGTCCCAAGGGAGCCGGCTGCCCCCGGGAAGGATTCCGACCAGGCAGCATCCCTGACCGCGAAACCTAACATGAGGAAAGTGTTCAGTAGTGCGTCGAAGAAGGCGGAGAGTAACATGCGGAGCAGGATGGACCCTGAGCGCGGGAACTTTTCGTACGGGATTAAGACACAGGCCGCTGAACACAACCAGTTCAAGTTCGACAAGGAGATGATGGGTAACATTATGGCGAAGACGGAGAAGGCTGCGTCTTTGAAGCAATTGGAACAGCAGAAAGTCGATGACCGCGAACGTAACGAGCGTGGAGCGAAGTTTGCCCTGAACGCAGCGGTGTCCGTGAAGGACTTGGGGCCCTCCGTGTCCCGCGAGATCGACGACGATCTCGCACAGAAGAGACAGCAACGGAACGAGTACTTGAGGCAGTTGACTTCGACGAAAGTTATGGCGATGGCGCAAAACAGGGTCAACGCGCAGTTGAGGGACATTGAAAGTAGTGACACGGAGTTGCAATTGTGGGGGAACGAATCCTACAACAAGGCCGCCGTGGCGATTGCACGCACGCAGTTTAGGAACAAGCCCGCGCCAAGGGACCCCTCGAAGATCAACATGGGTGGTGGTCTGTGGTTGTCGCAGGCCGATATCCAGAAGATCTCGCAGGACCTGTTGAACCCGATCTTGGGGGAGATCGACGAGAGGGCTGCTGCGCAGCGTAAGGCGGACGACGAGATCTCCGACCGCACGAAAGCGTACAACGAGAACTTGACGAACTGGAAGAACATGCAAGTGCAGAAGGAGAAGAACGACGTGCAGATCGTGAAGAACGCGGAGAAGAAGTACGCTAATGACAAGTTGAACGCGAAAAACGCTGCCGAGGAGAAGTTCAACGAAATGGTGAAGCGTATGGAGGCAAGACTCAAGGAGCGGAACAAAGATCTGGACGACACGAAGCAGGCCTACGAGGACTTGAAGGAGGAGATCAGTATGAAGCTGGAGATGGAACAGGAGAGAGCCGATAAGGAGATCGCAAGCTGGGCGAAATACCGCGAAAAGGATATCGACGTCGCCCGCGAGGAGCAAGAAAACTTGTTGAAACCATACAGGGATGACTTAGCCGCCGCGGAGACGGAACAAGAGGCTCTGATCTCCAATTATGATGCGATCAACGAGGAGATTGTGCGTCTGAACAGCGTTGTGAAGCACCACAAGAGCAAGATCGAGGAGTACACTGGTACTCTGGAGAGCCAGGGGACCAGGGAACAACGTGAGTTGACTTTGATCGACGACTTGGACGGGAACAGGGGCGAGTTGGAGACAGACATGGACGAGCAACTGATCATACGTGCGAACAAGGCCCGCGAGGAGGCCGAGTTGGCAACGAAGGAGGCACGTCTAAAGCAGCTGGAGGTCGAGGCCGCGATCAACGAGCGGAGGACCGAGTTGAACCAGACGGACATTGATCTGCAGAAGGAGAAGTTGAACCTGCTGGAGGCCATGCAAAGTGTCGCGGAGGCACGTGGTGATGAGAAACTTGACGAGGAGCGGATCAAAACACTGTTCGGTATGACCTCTGACGAGTACATCGACAAGAATATGGTGAAGCCCAAGGTCTCTAAGAAAGTTGAGGAAAAGGGGGAGAAGACTAGCGAGAAGCCCGTAGAGAAATCTGCCCAGAAGCCTGCGGAGAAGCCTGCTCAGAAGCCTGCTCAGAAGCCTGCTCAGAAGCCTGCTGCTAAACCTACTCAGAAACCTGCTGCTAAACCTGCCCAGAAACCTGCCCAGAAACCCGCGGCGAAACCCGCTGAGAAGGCGCCCAAATCTGGTCTAAAGAACTTCTTCCTTGGTGGTTCCACAAACACGGCGACGAAGCCCGCTGCTACAAAGACTCCTGCTGCACCTGCTGCTGCAAAGGCGCCTGCGAAGAAGCCCGCTACGACGCCTGCTAAGACACCTGCTAAGACGCCCGCTAAGTCGCCTCCAACCCCTGCTGCCGTGGCAGAACCAGAGAGTAAAGAAGTCGACAGCGATGACTTGGCCCCAACGTTCAGTGGGTTCTCGCAGGGGTCTATCAATGGTGACAAGGACGGCCAAGGGTACTTCAAGGAGGTGTTCTGAATGTCAGGTTGTTGTGTGTGGATGTGGGCCTTTCTGGTCCGATTATTATATGTTTTTTGTCCCCGGTTATCGAGGGTGTAAATAAGGGTTATTATTAGTGTATACCATCTTTCTTCTACTACTGGCAGGCTCAGCTCAGACTTGTGTTGCTGAGGAGGAACCGCCGTTTGAAGACGACGGCGCCAGCGACTTCTCTCCGTCCTCCGCGTCGGACCCCTGCGGGAGCATGCTACTGAGAGCCTCGTACTGTGCGAGTTTGCTGTGAGGTATTGTGCTAAAGTATTTTGAGTGTCTGTAGTTTGCCCCCAGGTAGAAATCGATGGATAGGATGATGAAGAGAATACCGAACCAGAACGCCAGAAGCCACTCGAAGCATGCGCTCTTGGAGTTATCCCCGATGGCACCAAAACAGATTGCCCAGATGACCGCGAGCGTGAGCCAGGCCATCTTTGCCGTTGCTGAGATAGTAAATTTGTTCCAAACGTGACCACGCCATTGATTCCACCGCAACTCGTCGAACGTGGGTTGTGCAGTATCAGATGCCAATGGGTGTACCAACGCGTAGTGTTTCCCCATGAGGAAGTACGCCGTAGAGTGGCAACACACTGAGATGAACATTAGGGCGACGAACACGCCTACCATGGAGATATGAACCCGATGGTACAATGCCGTGGAGAAGATCGAACACATGAGTAAGCCGATCTCCCCACCAGCACCGATAAACGCCGCTGAGATGAGCAGTTTCCCCTCATGCGGACCAAACCACGCTGGCATCCTGTGACCGTCCCTCGGGTTGCCCCTATGGATCCAATGGGGCCCACCACCGCGCTGGTAGTAATCCGCAATGAGACACAGGAAGTAGCCGAGCCCCTGCCACCCGGCACACGATATAAACAGCGGTCTAAGGTTTGTGGCACCGATATCTGATATGTACAGTGGGAACTGTTCCTGGTGCATGAACCAGTATATGGGGTGTCCTTGCCCTGCCCAGCACGCGAGCATTGCTACGAGCATGCCGTACCAGGGCACAAACGCGATCCAGGGCAGCAAGAAGAGGTAGTTACCGTGTCTCGGCAACCAGGACGTCATGTTGTGGGGGGGTGGGGGGGGTGCTAGTCTACGAGAAGTCTACTGAGCAGAGATGAGGACCTCGAGCCCTTGCTGTATTATATAAAATCCGGTGCAGGTATTATGTGAGCGATGACGAGATATAGGAGCCAGATTTGTGTGCCGCATTGGGCCGAGCCGTCTTCGTCAGAAGTGATATCACCGGAAACGGGAAACTGCTTCCGCGGAACCCGCGGAACCCGCGTTCCGTTTCCGTTCGAAATGATATCACCAAATACGACGCCGTGCACAGTGATATCACCAGACACGGCGCCGTCCAGAACGACATCGCCGAAAACGGCAAAACCCGCCCCTATTCCCGCCCGCACCCCGCCGTCGAAAACGACATGCCCAAATCCGGTAATTGACCCGCCGCACAAAAATTTTCTTCAATTTTTGGAAACGACGTCTCGAAGAAACAGAAAACAAGTTCTTCCTCGTTCTCGACACATTGGCGGGGAGGAGGGGGGCCGTCGGAGACAGAAGATACACACACACATTCACACACTCACGCACACACACTCTCACACTCACACACTCTGGTAATTGCATTAATACTACTCTCTTCCAATCTACAACCACACACAACACACAACCACACACACACAAGGAATGTCGGCACACGCTAAGAAGCTCAGTGCAGAGATCAGAAATAAAATAGATACGCTGACGGAACTGTTCCCGGACTGGACACAGGACGATCTGATCGATCTGGTTCAGGAGTACGAGGATCTGGAGACCATCATCGACAAAATTACGTCCGGGTCTGTCACCCGATGGGACGAGGTAAAGAAACCGAGCAAGAAGGAGAAAAAACAACAGCAACAGCAGAGTGCCAACGAGACTAGTATACTGGAACAGTCCGGCGCGCCACACGTCTATGATATAGACAACAGTGCCGCCTCGCAGATAAATAAACAACGCACGCACAATAGTACGAAATATGCATCCAATAAATCCAAAAAGTTCCCATTGCAAAGCTCACAGCAACACCCTGAGACAGCCGCGCCTTCTGCAAATACTAGTAACGGTACGGCGAAGCCAAGGGGGCAAGCGAAGCCTGGGTCGTGGGCACAGGTTATAACTTCAGACTTGAAGAAGGCAACGCCAGTGGAGAAGAAACAGGAACATGAATCCCTGCCACGTCCCGCTGTGGCGTCTGCCTCTACACCAGGTGCGGCTCCGAAGAAGATGAGTTGGGCTGCAGTCGCTGCACCAAAACATCCTCCGAAACCAGTGACGGTTCAGAAGAGGGAGTCCGCTAAGCAACCATTGGAAAATGTCGACGCGTTGAAACAGGAGATCGCTAAAGTGGAAGGTGGTGCTGATGACAACAAACAAGACGAGGAGGAAGAGTCGTCGTCCTCAGAGGAGGAGAGTTCCTCTTCCAGCGAGGCTGAATCGTCCTCCGAGGAGGAGGAAACGTCTTCAGAGGAGGAAGAATCTTCTTCAGAAGAGGAGGAAGAGGAGGAACACGCGGAGAAACAGCAGACTGAGGATGCTAAGAAACCTGAAGTGCCCGCATTTGCTGGTTCCGCTGCTGCTTCTGCTAAGGCAGAGGCTCCAGTCGTGGAAAAACCTGAAGCACCAGCCGCTACAACACCCTCGCAGCAGCCAGTCATGTCCCCACAACAACAGCAGCAGCAATTGCAACAACAACAACAACAAGCTGCTGCCGCCGCCGCCGCCGCCGCCGCTGCCCAACAACAACAGCAGCAGTACTACATGTACCAGAACCAATTCCCAGGGTACACTTACCCAGGGATGTACGACTCGCAGACGTACGCTGCGGCAGCATACGGTCAGCCACAGCAGTACCAGCAGTACCAGCAGTATCAACAGTACCAGCAATACCAACAGCAACAGCAGCCGGGACAAGCTGGGAACATCGCCGCAGCTGGTGGTAACCCACGGTACGGGTCCGCCGTCCAGCAAAACTACGAGCAGTCCTTCACGCCGGGCGTTGCCAACGCAGACCTAGCATCCGCAGGTGCAGGTGCAGGTGCAGGTGCCACCGCAGCGAGTGTTTCCCCAGCACTCGGCCAGGCGGGGCTACAGACAGCAGCGGGCGCAGCTACTGCAGGTGTCCAAGGTCAACAACCATACGGGAACTTCTCCATGCCTTACTACGGCCACTTCTACCAGAACTCGTTCCCCTACGGACAACCACAGTACGGTATGGCTAACCAGTACCCTTACCAGATGCCCAAATCAGGTTACAACTACTACGGCCAACAGCAGCAACCACAGCAGCAGGGGCAACAAGGCCAGCGGTCCTCAGACGCTGAACAGCACAGACAGTCCTCTTCGGCGCCAGCAGGTCCACAGTCCCAACAGCAGCAGCAGCAGCAGCCACAGGACGGCCAGGACTCGTACGGTTCCGATGACCGCAACGGCGCAGGGCTAGACACGCAGCAACAGACAGAACTGACCCCACAACAGTTGCAGTACCAGCAGTACCAGCAGTACTACCAACTGCAGCAGCAGCAGGCTCAACAGCAACAACAGGCCCAGCAGCAGCAGCAAGGTGCAGCCGGTAACGGCAGTGGTTCTGGTGCGTCTCAGCCCCAGTCGCAGGCCCAATCGCAGTCGCAATCGCAGCAGCAGCAACCGTACGGGGGCTACTCGGGCTACGACTACTCATCGCAGGCGTCCAGAGGGTACTACTGATTGCCCCGTGGGGACCCCGCCCGGAGCGCATCACCCAACGGACCGGCCAGCAGTGAAACAGAGAAGAGCGTCGTATATAATGTCATCTAAATGCAGCAGTACATAACCGTCACGCAAAGTAAGAAAGCACATCCTCTACACGAAGCATTGAGCGAGCAACCAATCGTGATAGTCTCTCCTCCAGCATCGCACTCTGGTCCATTGGGACCTCTTAGAACTTTATAACTTGTAACAAAAGTTGATCCACTTGGACCACCCTTCCATATATAGAGGTTGTAAAGTTGAAGTGCAGGTACGAGGCTGTCCCGGTGAGCCACAAACACGCACACGTACATGCAAGCACCCACGCACAGCATGCAGAGCAACTACAGCTACCCGCAGTACACGCTCCCCGGGGTGATGCACTACTTGCAGACGGAGTTCACGAAGAATGAGCGCGACCGCATCACCTGGGAGTTAGAAAGGTCTGAGATGCGGTCGTACATTGCGAAGCTGGAGGGTGAGAACCGGGACTTACGCCACAAGGTTGCTGTGCTCGAGTCCGGGCAGTCGGCGGTGGCGGCGGCGGCCCAGGGGGACTTAGAGCCCGCGTCATTATCACTTGGGGACGGTGCGCTGGAGAAACTCACAAAGGCGAGGGAGAACGTTCAGGAAAACGTGAAGGAGATTATATACTTGCTCAATGGGCCCAATGTTACGACGCAGTTGGCCTCCGTTAGCGGTCGGTCGATGCCCCTGCATACCATGGAAGAGTTGAACCTCAACACGAAGAGACCTGTCGAGACGCAGCGGGTTGACGAATCCAACGGAAGAGCACGACCCATTGACGAGTCCGTGGACTCTCTATTCAGCACGAAGATCGGTGGGGTGAACTCGCAGGTGGCCCCCGTGGAGGTGGCAGGGGGAGCGGACGCGGGCGCGGGCGCGGCTGCGGCTGCGGACACGGTTGCGACTGCAGAGACGCGGGATGTCGGTGCGGGCGTTGTCCCGGATACGCGAGCGGATGCATGCCACAAGCAGGTGCTCAAAGTGTTTAAGAACAATATCTTGGCCACGCTGAACGGTACACTGAAATACTACGTTATAGACGAGGACTCTAATTGCAAGGAGATGGAAATGGCGTTCGGCCCGCTGCTGAACGACGACTTGCTCGACATATTCTGGTTAAACAACGAAGAGATTCTGTCGCTGGACCAAGAGGGGATCAAGCTGTGGAACACGCACAAGAAGCAACTCGTCGGATCGCTCGGGATCTTTGACGCCGCGCTGAAGGTCGACTACAAGCAGATTGTCAACGTAGACTACAAGAACAAGTGGCTGCTCCTAACCACTTTGGACATGGTACTCATACTCGAGCTAAATATAAACAACGACACGAACCCGCTCTCTGTCCATAACGTGTACAGGATACCCGTGGAGCAATGCCACAGCGCCATCCTGGGGATCACTGAGAAATCGTTCATTGCAGCGACTTCTGTCCCACTGAAATTGACTATCTACAACTTCGACGGAGAGGTTTTGCAGACCGTGGACATGAGCAAAGACGTCTTTAACAAGAGGTCGAACAACGATATAAACCTGTTCTTGAACAAGGACTCGTCCAAACTGCTGATCCAGCTGAAGAGACGCATCATTTTCTACTCCTTCGAGCAGAAACGAATTGTCTTCCAGAAGACACTGCGTTCGAAGCCCACGGCGATGTACTTCAAGTACGCCTCAGATGTCATCGGAATTGCATACTCGAACGGCGTTGTCGAGGTCAGGAAGTTGGCCAATTTCAACGAGGTGATTTTCCACTACTCGCATGTAGAACCCATCGTGCAACACACCCTCTCTACCACGGCGGACGACGCATTGCAGGTATCTATCGAGGCGACAACCTTCGACGGCAAGCCCGTCCTTCTATCCCTCGGCAACAACATTCTGAAACTGGAAACGACGGAGTTATAGAGAGGCTGGCTCGCTCATTTTTTCGACATACTGTATACTAAGAAAGAACCCCTTTGCTCTCCATGTCATTGCTCTTATCATACACACGTGTGGATGTATACGTGTATTCCACACTTATAATGTATTGCAACGTTATTATCATCACTTCCCACGAAATGTGACAAAAATTGCACTTGTTTCGAATCTTTAAAAGAGCAAAGACGAAGAGCAGCTGCGGTTCAGTTAAAATGTGTCTACTGTTGTTGGTAACAGACCAACCACGTCATCGAGAAATGAGTGCTTTGCTCTCAAAAGTAGATGTTAGCATATCGGACCTTTTTGGGCGCTCTGAAAGGTCTTTGGACCTGTATTTGGGGGACCCAGTCCAACCTGGTGGTGGAAAGGCGGACATTCCCCATGGGATCAACATGATTGACAGCGCATATTCCAGTACTATAAACCTGCCTGACTCTGAACTTCTTTGCTTTAGCGTGTCTGTAGGGTTTGACTGCATTACAATGTACCGATTGACTGGTCACCATAACGTTAATGTAGTTCATTTGCACATGAATCAACAATTGATGAACATGCACCATACAATGACACTGAATGCTGCAGACAAGGATGTGGTGATCCGTTTGGTGCTTAAAGATGGGAAATACGCTGTCGCTAACCTGCCATTGCAACTGTTTGATGATTTGGATGCAACAAAGATAAATTCCATCGAATGGTTCAAAGTCTACTCCCCCTATGATTTTAGTGTGAGAGTTCCACATCTACTGTATACTGTGTCTCCTGAATTTTCTGTGGTGTTCTTGGAGGACGGTGGACTGTTAGGCCTGAAGAATGTTGGTGAAGACCTGCTCGAGCCCGTTTTATTCAACGATAGCTCCTACTTCCAGAGCTTGTTCGGTATATTTAGGAAACTGAAGAGCAATGGGTCTCACGAGGGGCCAGGTAAAGTGGTCAGCTGCTCGGTTTTCCAAGGGCGGTATTTGATCCTACTGACAGAATTCTGCTTTTTAAGAATATGGGATTTAACTACTTTCAACCTAATCCAGAACTACGACCTTTCCAACAGTGCAAGTGACAGAAGAGCGTTCGATGTCTCTGGGAACTATTTGTCTCTTTTTCACAACATACTCGTTATATTTTCTCCTAATGACAGTGGTACGTTCCATATCGGTACGCTTTCCGTGGATAATGCAGCGGTCTTGCAATTTCAATTGAAAAATAGGGTACAGACAAACATTACATCGTCTGCCATCTGGTTTCTCTCCGATATGAAATTGGGTAGACCAATTGACCTAAACTATGAGAAAAGCTACGTCAACCTGTCCGTTCTTTGGAAAAGTGGCAATGCCAGCAAGCTACAGATTTTGAACATCCAGGATGATGATTTAGCGCATTTTGAGTGGATAGAATCGTCAAACAGATCCATTAGCGAACCCAATTCCGAACTTGACCTGATCCCACACGTGGAGGATCCAGAACTTGAATACGACACAATATTACTACAATTAAAGGCGCACTACCCTAGCGATATTTTGGAAAAGGCACAAAATATACTGAGTGCGAACAACATTGTCGTGAACATAAACACCACCACAAGGGAACAAAATTTGGAATACCTGTCCAACTTGCAAACGATACTGAAGGATTTGAAAGCCCAGTGCAATGAAGTGTCGACCATTTCGGTTTATAAAGACGAGATTATTTTTGTAAACTGTTTGAAACGGTATTCGCATTCTGCTTATAAGGCAAATCCTGACATCGACAACTTTTTCTTCAACATCAACATTGAATCTAAGGATAACGATCAGGTTTCCACATTTTTGAAGTCAATTGACAAATTTGTCTCCACTTTACCAAGAGAAATCCTACCTACTCTATCGGAACAATTTATCAACATCATATCTCATGAAAAGATTAGTGATCTAACGCCGCAGGAGAAGTTTACACACATCTTCAAGTCCACACTGCAATCTGAAATAAACCTAGCAGCGTTGCAAGAACTGTACCAAACGTTGAACTCGCTAGATACTATTAGTGCATTGAATAACCTCATCGAAAACCATCTGGATATCATAGAAGAATTCGATAGCAAGGGACAGAACTTCATTTCGTCCATAAGGCAGTCTCCCGTCATCAATATACTGGCCATAAAGGGACTACATCAACACATCAGTATACAACATCATTTTGTTTTTGAAGTTCTGCTAACGTTTGTTCTTTTGGAGACTAATTATTCCTTGGTCGAAGCTCAACTGAGCAAACTTCTCGAAATTCATTTCAAGCAGGCGCTATTTTTGAGAATGGTTCAGCAGAATAAACTGTTACTGGTAAAGGAGATTTTTTTGAGAACAACGAAGCATGGCAACGGTGTCGACATTTACTCATACGCTGACTGGAATAGGTTTATCCAGCACGCCACACAACAGATCTACAACACATCCTTAGATTCGAATCAGTACCTCTGGAGATTTTTGGACAAGTACATCATCAATCGATCGCCCGATGTATCAAGACGGGACAGCCTCGTTTTTGAGAACAGTATTTCCTCCAAGTTCTATATCCGTGGAAACCAAGCCCATGAATTGATAGAGGCTCTGTGTCAATTTGTCTGTGGGAAATATGACGAATCTTATGAATTGTTCCAAAAGCATGACAACTATGTCAACTTAACTACTGAGTCCCTGCCTCGATTTCTTTTACAGAACAAAGAGGGTGCAAATCTATGGACGCCACTACTGCAGTCACTGGACATTCAGACTTTTAAGAGAGCGCGCTTCAATTACTACTTGTCCTGTTTGTTTAACCAATGTGGGAACCGCCCTGACCTGGCTCTCAGAGCCATCAAGACATCGATCCAGTTTTCTCTGCTGGACGACACTGGCAGTGAGCAACTGGACATTGCTACAGAGCAACACCAGCAACTTTTGAACTTGCTGATACATTTTGGTCTATTCGAAGAGGTCGTTGATGTATTGAGGCTGAGCCACGATGCTTTACCCTTGGCTGAGAGGACCAAATACTTCGAGCTGCTGTTGCGTTCTCCTGACTGGAACGGTACCTTCTTTAGCAAAGTTTTACAGTTTTGTGAGAGTCACAAGGATGAACCGCTGTCGTACAAGGACCATGAGATTATAGATTCGATATTGCAAGATAATCTTTCCGGCGGAGATTGGCAAGATTACAAGAGACTGTACAGTTTCCGCTTGTTGAGTGGGTCTGCGAGGGAGGCCGCTGAGACGATCTACCAGTACTATAAGAGATATCAAAGTACCCCGGATGCTGCTGCCGTCAAGCGGAAGTGCTACCTGATTGTTATGAATATACTGGCGACTTTTGACACGAAGTACGACCAATGGCTGCTCGACGGTAACGACGTGGTAACACTGGAGGACTTGAAGAGCGACACACTAAGTGTCTGACGGACAGTGTGCCAAGTTGCTTATTAGACTTACGTAAACTCGTGTATAAATGTATTAAGTGATGAGGAATTGGATTGACAAGAGGGTGAGGAAAGGAGCAGATTACCCTCTGTTCATGGTGTTCCCGCTTCCCTTGGCGTGCGTTTCTTTGAACTCGTCCCACTCGCGGGCTTTATACGTCTTTGCGTCGTTCCAGGCGTCGTCGTCCTCGTGCTCTTTGTCTGCGTCATCGTCTGGGATCTCCCCTCCGCCTTGGAGGACCCTCCCAGTGTCCAATTCGTTCTGTAGAAACTGTTCTACGGACATGGTGGGTCCGTACTGGCCGTATCCAAACACTTTATCCTTCAAAGTGGACTTCTTGTCGACGAGGGTAAAGTTTTGGAGCACTTTGCCCTGTTTGGACAGGAGCGGTTTGTTCAAGACCTCGAGCTTGTCCGTGTACGCATCCTGCGCGTGGTCCTTACTATTCTGGGGCAGTTCCTCGACTCTGGGCCCGTTCTTCAAGAAGTTTTCGAGCAGTTCTACCTCGTAGAGGTTCTGTTCCACCTCGTTCAAAGCGGTGTAGCTCAAGTTGGACAACTTTGTGAGCATCAGTTCCCTGTAGACCTCGTCACCATCACTGTCTCCATCACTGTCGCCGTACTTCTTCTGTAGCAGCTTCAACCTGTTGTCCAATTGCTTGGTCCGCTGGTGTATCTCGATCTTCTGTTGTCTCTTGACGTACGCCTGTCCCAGTTCATCGCCCGTTGGATTCCCCCCCGCCGTGAACAGTTCCTGCAGCGTTGGGTGTAACGTCTCGTTAAAGGACTCCAGTTTCCGGGCAAGGTACTTGTCCAAGATGCCGTAGTCCTGCAGAGACACGAGGAACTGCATGAACAGTTGCACTGCCTTGTTGAGGAACATGACTTTGAAGCGGTTGCGTTGTGCCGGGTCCGCTGGCTGTTTCCGGGCACACAACAGCGCGAGGTAGTAGTCCACGGCGAGATACTTCAGCGAAGAAGTCGGCAAGTCGTCGAGGGTCTCGTTGGAGCTGAACAGCGCGAGTTGACCAAAGAGTTTGTCCTTCAAAGCGACGAGTCGCTCAATCGCAGAAGATACCTGCGCCTGGTACTCCTCTGAGTCCTGCCGCAGGGGACCACTGCGCAGCTGCGACTCGTAGACACGTACGACGGCATCGAACTCACTGCTGACAGACATCTCTCGGGGTACCTATGGCAGTAGAGTAGGTGCGCATTAAGAGATGACACGAATTGTTCATTATATAACGAGATGGGGACCTCTAAAAGAACCAGAATGGTATATATAACGGTATTTTAGTAGTCTCATTCACCAGGGGAGTAGCAAATGACCGCCCATTTACCGCTGGAGGACCACCAGCTTCCCTTGCCCGGGTGGTCCCTCTCCCAGAGTTGCGAGAGTCTTTCGTCGACGCCCGGTTCGAGTCCGACTTGGACGTCAGCTTTGCAAGTTCTGAGCGAGAGCAGTGGGACGCCGTTGTGGGCGAGCGGTCCGATGGCTACCCCCCAGGGGGTCGTTCTGGGCCAAGTCCTGTCCCCCGTGAGCTTCCTGTAGTTGAGGTCGCCCTTGAAGATAACGAGCGCGGACTGTGCGAGTGCCGAATGGACCTCTGCGCCGCCGTGTTGTCCCTGCACTGGGTCAATGTTCCAGTAGTCCAGGTCTGTAGTCCAGAAGGGGTGTGATTCGATGGTGAGTGCTTTGGAGGCGCGGAACGCATCGATATCTGCCGCAAACAAGTCCAATGCGGCGGCGTCCTCCTGCGAGTCGCAGGGGAAGAATTGTCTGTCGCGGAGGTCCGCGATTAGGATGTCCAGGTCCTTGACCATGACGTCCGAGACCATGTAGGGGATCGCCTTCGCGTGGAATACACACTTGCTCGCTAGCCCCGTGTGTAGCAGGAACGCGGCGAACATGAGGTCCGCGTACAACTCGAACCCGGAGTTATCCAGGACGAAGTCCACTTGTTGGTCACCCGAGGAACCCTGCAGAAGATGGTCCAATGCGCGGTCCGTGTCGTTGACGAGGATCTTCGCCTCGGACGCCTGCCGCGCCTTGGCGCCCTGGATGGACTTGATGTCCTCTAGCGTTGCGTTGGTGAGAAGGGACAGGTCCGTGGCGTTCCCCCACAGGGAGATCTCTACGAACTCCTTGAACAGCACTTGCAGAGTGGACCTTTGAGAGCCCTGTGCAGCCAATTGCATCAGCTGTGGTTTCAAGTTAGCGTACCGGTGTGCCAACTCCACGACACCGTGCTGCGACGCCTTGAACGTCGACTGCTTCAACTTGTTGAACACGTCGAAGTGTGACCATTCGGATTGCAGCGCGAACAGCACATGGATCCGCCAGTACAAGTAAACCTCCGTGTACAGCCACTCTGAGTGTCTCCATGAGAATCCAGCGTGGGCCGGGTCCCGCTCCAAGTACTCGTTCAGGGACCCTGGAACAGCAGCTTTCTGAACCTCCTCTTGGGAGAACGGTCTCAGTGGACCCCCCGCCATAATCTCCTGTTTCAATGCCAGCAGTTGCTCATGGATCACACCAGCCTGCTCCCTTGCCAGCGGGGCCGTATCAGAAGCGACAGCAGCCTCGACGTCGTCCACGGCATTCTGCACGATGATGGGCCACCGCTCAGTACCTGTAAACTGGCCAAACGTGTTCTCATCGTCCAGCATGAACCTTCTCGGTGGCTCACCGTTTTGTAACTCTGCCATTGACATCGTAGCAGCAATCGTTGTAGTAGTTAGTTATCGGTTCTTGTCAACTAGTCGTTAGAGGTAGAAGTCGTTGAAGTTTAAAGAATGTGACAACCTTTATATAACGACGAAGACGATGAGCAGTAGTTGGTGCTTGCGGTTGGTTCTAGCAGCTTGTTTTGGCATCAACAGGGTCTGACAGGTCAGCAATGAGTTTCTACGCGAACCTCCCCGTTGGTGTCGGTGACGTGGCCGCACAGCCTACTTTGTTCGAAGTTGTGTCATCAGAAGAGGTCGAGACGTTGCTGCCCCGTGCGTTGCGGTACGTGCTGGCACGGTACTGGGTCGCTGGCCATCCCACGAGGGTCAACCTGTGGCTGCACAACCACTTCGACGAGTGGTATTTCGGTGTCGTGAAGCTCGCTGTCGAGTGGTACCATCTGCGAACGCACGGCACGACGTTCGTCGACAAGTTCTACGGTCTGGGCAGGGCGTCCGCTGTCGAGGGCGCGCCGCTGACGAGGGTCCAGCGGGTCGCCGTCATGCTGCAGAAGATCGTGGTGCCGTACGTCGAGGAGAAGTTGCAACGGTATGGCGAAGTTGGTTTGCTGAGCCAGTGGGTACCACTAGTGACACGGCTGGTACGGTTGCTGGACTTGCTATGGAAGTTGCGGTACCTGCGAGGGGACCCCTGCAGCGCTGGGATCCTGGACTACTTGTTCCGTATTCGACGGACGAGGCTCGTGACGTCGACCGCAGAGTCACGAGCCATGGAACCATCGAGCAGCAGGCTCCCCAGGTCCAATTGGTACAGTATCGCTGGACAGTGGGCCCGCGGGGCAGGGACTGTCGGTGACGCGGCGCTGTACTCCTGCTCGCAACTGTTCCCGTTATTCATCTTCTCCCTCAAGGTGTACCAGTGGCTGCAGGACCATGCGGACCAGCAGCGTGGGTCCCAGGGCGACGAGGACACGGTCCCAGCGCCGGGACCCTCCAAAGTGACGGGCGCAACGGCAAGTGGGTGTCCAGTGTGTCGCGATGAGGTGCGCAACGCCTGTGTTCTCGAGACCGGTGTCGTAGTGTGCTACCCGTGTGCCCTAGCGTACGTATCCTCCCACGAGGGGAAGTGTCCTGTGACAGGGAAGCAGTTGCTGGGATGTACCCTCGACGACGAGGGCCAGTGGACTTTCCGTGACGGTCTGCGCAAGTTGCTCATCTGAGGGAGAGCAGATCCGATTGCCCATCTCATTCCTGCAGCAGAGACCACTGCTCGAGCTCGATGAGGAGCAATTGCAACTCTGTCTCGCTGCGGAGCACCGCGGCCTCGACGTCTGCCGTGGGGCCCATCTGCAGCCTGTTGAGTAACATTGCGACCCGCCGCAGTATAAGATCGTGCGACTCCCCTGGCCACTCCACGGGAGGCTGCTGGCAGTACTCTATAACCCTCTGTACCTTCGTAATCAACTCTCTGACGGCGTCTGCGCTATCGCCATGTTCTGCCCCAGCAGCACTGGCAACTGCAGGCTCCACCGTCGGCTGCTCCTCGACCCACTCGTAGAAGACCCTGTCCTGTGGACCGCAAGGCGGTCTGTAGCACCGCAACACTCCCCGTTGAGCATCGTACGTGAAGAGTATGCCCTCTTCACCTTGGACCACACTGGGCAGTCGGTTCCAAAGATCTGCTGGGTCTGCGCCCCCCTCCTCGGGGACGAGCCATCCAAGAGGCCACCACTGCGGGTGCACCTCCTGTACGAGTCCCATCCGGTTCTCCATCACGGGCGGCGAGGTCCCCTCTGAAGCTGCGATACTCGTCCGCACGATGACCTGCGAGTCCCGTCTCTCCCCCATCAGCAGGAACACACCTCCAGAGGCGGGACCGCCGCCAAGCTCACGGTGCATGTGCACCTCACGCACAGCTACAGCATCAACCAGCACCTTCATCGCGTTGCTGTAGTGGTCGTGGTGGTGATGGTGATGGGTACAGGTTGGCGTTGTTTAAGACTATGTACAGGTTGTATAGTATGTAGTGTGGGAGTGACACTGGCCCTGGGACTGCGCACTGGCACCCGGGTTCTCGTTCTACTGGACTTGTAGCGGTGTTGAGGTTGCAATTGGGCTGGTACCTTGACTCCTGCGCTTGGTACTAGTAGCAGCAGCTCAAGCGCTCCCGTGCAATTGAGTTTGCACTGGTTAGACGATGACCGTACCAGGGTCTACCACGCCGGTGGTTTCCCCCGGCGAATAGCAGTACCACTTCATCAGCGCGTCCGTGGCGGCTCTCGCCTTGGCCTCCTTCAACGAGCTGCCAAACCCTTCGCCCAGTTGCTCTTCGCCGGAGAACACGCCAACGATGAACACTGGCGCTCGAGAGAGCCTCCCGGACTCCGCGAGCAGCCGCGAAGTGGGTCTCTGTAGATGCTCCCTCGCGCAGAGTCTCGCCAGTTCCCGTGTCGGTTGCTCGAAGGAGAAGAGAGCTTTGACGTCCAGTCGCCGCGAGAGGACGTGATCCCGGATGAACTGGGTCGAGAGCGCGGGGGACACGGTCCAGAGCACGGCGAGCGTGCTGCGGACAAAGAGGGCGAGTGCACTACTACTGGAACTGGAACTGGAACCAGGTGCTGGCGCACCTGTTTCTAGTGGAATAGAAGTAGCAACAGCAGCTGCACCAGCTTCCGGTGCAGCTGCAGCTGCGTCACTGCTAGCATCCTCAACTGATCCAGCCTCATGAATTGAGCTGGCACTCGCAATCGAGCTTGCACTGACACCACCAACGTACCGTAACCTCCCGAGAGTCGCCTCGACCGTCTCCCCCGATAGAAACCTATCCAACACTCCCCTCTTCTCCGGTTGAACCCCCCACCCTCTGGCGACCCCGGCTAAAACGCCTTCCCCGATGTACCCGTCCACTGCTGCGTTCAGCACGGGCAAGGGCAGTCTCGGGAACCGTCTCAGCAACTCTGCGGTGACCTCCATCGTGAGCAAGTTCTTCCCAAAGATGTTCAACCCACGGTTATCGAGCGCCCCGCTGGCCCCCGGCCCAGCACCGCTCTTGCAACTGAGACACCTGGCGAGATGCGCTGTCGTGAACGCCTTGGGCAGCCGCAGCCTGCTGTGCAACGCAACGAGAGCACTGCTCTTGTCCGTGACCTCTTGCGGCAGTCGACGAAGCACCGCGGCCTCCTCCTCGACGTACTTCCTGAACTCAGCAACTCCACCACTGGGGGGAACTCCACCACGGGCAACACGCCCAACAGTACTGTACCACACGGCAGGGACCCTCTTCAACATCCTCGTCGTCGTCGCAACCCTCTTGAACAGTGTTTGAGAGTTGGTCTTTAATGCAGTTGACGATTAGTTGATGATGATGAAGTGATGGGTCCACTGGAAGGTGGGTAGGATGGCCGTATGAGGTTGCCACTGCGCGGTGCGGTACCGTCGACGGTCTATGCGCTGAGCACTGTCCCCGGGCGGAGTGCTCTGGCTGTTGTACGCGTCTCTGGTCCGCAGAGTGCCTCGGTGTTCCAAGCCTTGACACGTCGTGCCATGCAAGGTCCACCACCTGCACGGCAGGCGCTATTGAGGAAGTTGTACGCACCTGGGATGGCCACAGGTGCGAGTCCCATTGATACGGCGATCTGTGTGTGGTACAAGGGTCCGCACAGCTTCACTGGGGAGGATACGCTCGAGTTGCAACTGCATGGCGGGAGGGCCATCGTCGCGAAGGTGTTGCAGGCGCTGCAGGAGTTGCAATTGACGCCTGCTGGTCCTGGGGAGTTCTCCCGGAGGGCGTTGCGGCACCGGAAGCTCGGGCTTCTTGAGCTGGAGGCCATGCGGGAGGCCATTGACAGCGATACTGAGACGCAGCGGGTCGCTGCCGCTGGTGCTGGGGCCAGTAAGCTCCGCAGTGAACTAACCAGCTGGCGACAGACGTTGCTCGAGTCTCTGGTCGAGGTGCAGGCAGCAATTGACTTTGGTGAGGACGTAGAGGTGACTCGGTCTCCACTTCTTCTGTCCCGGCTGGCGCAATTGCGTCGGGAGGCCCACACGGTGCTGGAGAGGGCCCGTCGTGGCCAATTGCTTTCCAGTGGGGTCCGCGTCGTGCTGTTCGGTGCCCCCAACGCGGGGAAGTCCTCACTGCTGAACCTGTTGGCCCGCGACGAACACGCCATCGTGAGCGATCTCCCGGGGACCACTAGGGACTCCATCGACACTTTGCTCGACATAGGCGGGTTCAAGACTATACTGAGCGACACCGCTGGCATCAGGGACCCTGGGGACTCCCCAGAGTCCCCAGAGTCCCCAGGGTCCCGCAGTATCGAGCAGATCGGGATCCAAAGGGCGTGCGGGAAGCTCGCCGCCGCGGACGTTGCAGTGCTTGTCGTGGACGGGTCCCCCGAGGGTTTACTTGCCCAGGCAGAGGTCTCGCGACTGTTGCAATTGCCCCGTCCGCAACGGCTCGTCGTCGCGCTGAACAAGTCGGACCTTTTGGGTCCATCTACACTCCCACAAGCCATTGACACTTGGCGACAGAGACTGGGACCCGGTGTCCCCGTCGTCCCCGTCTCCTGCAAGACGCATGGCGGCGCAGAGGACCTCGTTGCGGCACTCGAGACGCAGTTTGCCGTACTGACCGGTTCGAACTCGCAGGTCGAGGAACCAGTGATGGTATCGCACCGGGTTCAGGACACACTTGAGAACGAGATCATCGCTGGAGTAGACGCCGTACTCGCTCAAGGGCCTGACACAGACCTCGCGCTCGTCTGCGAACACCTCCAAGCGGCCGCTCACGGCGTGGGGAAGATCCTCGGCGACGCTATCGGCATCGAAGAGGTCCTCGACGGCGTCTTCGCCAACTTCTGCATAGGTAAGTAGTCTTGGGTGGGATACATGTATATACGTATTGGGTCCCAGCTAGGGTCCCATTAGGATAGCAATTGACACTAGGCCTCGCTCTGGCCAAACCCTAGCGACTTGAGGACGTTGCGCTTGACCTGACGCTCGAACTCCGGCCTGTTGTCCCTCCAAAGGACGCATGCGTCGATGTTGGCGCCGCTCTCGACGTTGGGCTCGCTAAGCATCGAGACCACGGAGAGCAGGATCTTCTCGACGGACTGCACGGGCGACCAGCGCTCCTCCGCGAGCTCGTACTGGTTCGGATCTTCCCCCGGTGCGTGCAGGATCGAGATACATACCTCGCCGTTCGGGTACACGTTCGGGTGCAGCACGCTGGGCACAAACGTCAGCTTCGGCGGCGACAGAGGGTAGTCCCTCGGGAACCGCAGCTGTGCCTCGAACACTCCGCCCTCGTAGGGGGAGTCCGGAGGACCTTGTACGAGACAGTCCCACAGAAACAGGTCCGACTCGTCCTGTGGACCGGCGACGATCCCAGGCGGCGGGTCCCGCATCAGCTGCTGCAGCTCCTTCAACAGTCTCCGTTGCGCAGTCTTTGACATCGCAAAGTGGTGGTGTGGTACTGGTTCTTGTAGTTAGTTGTAGTTCTTGTAGTAAGCATCTCTTGAGATTAGAATTCGATATTGAACAAGTTGCCGATGAGCAACAGGTTGTTGTGGATTGAAGGTTTAGTGCATCGTAGCAGACCCCCATGATCATATACAACGGGGACAAGTACGCGTGTGTGTCGTGCATCCGTGGGCACCGGTCGAGCCAGTGCCGGCACACGGCGCGGATGCTTGTGAAGGTGCGTACGCGCGGACGGCCGTCGCCCATCGACATCAGGGACTGCATCATGGTCGACGTGACGTCGCGGGTCGGCGGGAAGCACGATGGTCTTGGGTGTGGCGGTGGTGTGGTAGGGTCGGGGGACTCTCTGGGATCTGGGGACACCGGTGGGTCGCCCTTGGGAAATGACGACCGGCCCTGTTGCGAGCGGATGGAAGCGCAGCCTGTCATCTACATCCGTGCGAAGCAGACGCAGAAGGCGATGATCGTTGATGGGAAACTCCAGATTATCGTCAACGGTGCCGCACAGGACGATATGTCGCCCTCTGAGTCGTCTGACGTCGCGTACGTCTCGGAGACGGAATTCCTCAGACAGCACTCCGCCCCCACAAGCTCCATCAACGTCGCAAGTACGGGGAGATCCGGTAGCAAGTGCTGCGACCCGTATCATATAGTGGACGGTCCAAACCTCGCAGAGATGCGTTCATTCACGCACTTGCTCGACGGTAGTGGTCCCACTGGCGGGTCTTCCCCTCTTAGCGCACTGCAGACACCGGACAGCGTAGAAGCTGCGGTCCCCCGGGCCCTGCAATCAGGGCAGCCCAAGCGCGAGCGCAGCTTCGACGAACCGCTGAAGACCGGCGGGCTCGTGGAGCACAGAGAGGACAACAACGTCGACGTGTACACGCACCGGGGGATATACCTCAGCTCCGAGTGCTCCTGTGAGGACGACTCGTGCGCCTGCATCAACTGTCTCATACACAGGAACGAGGAGGAGCTCTCCATGTACATACGGCAGAGCGGTGTACCACTTACGAACCTGTCCGAATTGACCAAGACGACCAAGATGGACGAGATCGCCAGCTGTTCAGGGCCCGGCTGCAAGTGTTCCCCGATAGAATGCAACTGCGCAAGGTGCGCGGTACACCCGACAGAACTGTTCCCCTTCGAAAGGTTCTACTACAGAGGGTTGCTCAACGTTACTCTCAAGAGGAAGACCGTCATACAGTTCCAGGGGAAACTCGTCCCCTCGCGGTTCTGGTGGCAGTTCCTCACGGTCGAGGTGCCCGAGATGGCGGACGACAAGAGAGACTCGCTCAACTTGCACAACTGGTTCGAGAAACTGTTACACAAACACCACTCGGAACTCCTCAGCGCAGACTCGGACTGGTTCCTGCTTAACGACCTGGAAGGGTTCTATGTAATATGAAGACTACGTAAAATTGCACATCATACATTCATCACAAGTGGGGGGGTATCTCACTGTGGCCAGTTGGCGTCATCGAGAATGAACTCTGCCTCGCGCTTGCCGCTCTCCCACGCACCGTAGACACACCCAGCACCGTCCATAACCGTGTGTTCCCCAGCAAACCGGATCTTGGGGCCCTGCCCGTCACTCAGCGCGACGATCATGTCCAGAGCATCGTCCCCCGGGTGGCATGCACTGTATGCACCCCGGGAGAACTTGTCCTGCGTCCAGTTCGACACAATGACGTTCTTCAACAGCGGCGCGGAGCCTCCCACATCATCGCCGTGGTCAACCCCAATGGCGTCCTGTAAAGGTGGACTCCCCAGTGTAGTCAATAACTTGTCCAGCACGGGCCGGAAATACTCGACTAGCCGTTGCTTGTCGCCGCCCAGAGACTCGATGTACTGCGTCAGCGGTTCCTGCATGATCATCATGAAACTGGGCGTACCGTCGATCTTGCTCAGGTTGACAAAGTACAGAGGGTGGTCCCAGCAGGTACCGACCTGTGGTGTTTCAGGGTCTTCGACGAGTGCCTCGAGACTAGTCGCTGACCGCACCCGTTGGACAAACTCGCTGGAACTCTGCGCGAGAGTCAGGATCTTCGTGCTTTCGAGGGACCATGTCGTCCTGTCGAACTCAAAGATGACCTTCCCGAGCCCACCAAAGTGCATCCTTTCGAATGCACCCGTGATCCTCGTGTTCAGCGGTGGGGAGAACTGGATTCTCCCCTCTGCTGGCGCGGTCTCAGTGGACAATTGCAGGACGCTCTGAGGGACCGTGACAATGCAGTAGTCCGCCTCGATATCGGCACCCTCAGGGCCCTGCGTCCGTACCTGGACCTTCCCGTCACGAGTTCTCGAGATCGCATCCACTGGTGAGTCGCAATGGATCCACTCCTGCGGGAACCCTGAGCTGATGCGGCGGACCACGGCGTCGAAGTTCATCACGAACGCGTTGCGGCCTTGGTGCCCAAAATACGTGTCCCTTGCGCTCAAGAGCCGCCAGTCGATCCCATGCCACAATTCGAGGAACCGGGACAACTGCGGCGTGTACCTGATCTGGTCGTCCGTTAGGAACTGCCTCTTCTCGAACAGGTACTTGTAAACGAGGTCCCGGAACGATGTGTCCCTCGTCCCTAGTTTCTGGTGGTACTCCAAGTCCGCGAACTTGCTGATCTCGCTGTCGACGATCTCGAGCCGCATCTCCGGGTGTCTATCGAGCCGGCCCAGCTTGTTATCGATCAGGATCATGAAGTCGTCGTCGAAGGCAAAGGGCGCCGCACCACTGGTGGTTCCACCGGCACCAGAGGCACTTATTCGACACTCCTCAAAGAACAGGTCGTTCCTGAGCGTGTCGTGGTGCCAGGACGCCCCCAAATCGTATTTCCGCTTCCCGTCGTACCCTGTCACAGAGTGTAACCTGCCCCCGATCCGGCTCCTCGCCTCGAGAACGACGCACTCTTGGACGCCCCGCTGGTACAGCGTCGCCGCAGCCTTCAGCCCAGAGATCCCTGCCCCCACGACTACAACTTTCATCGCGTGTGCAGCTCTGTCCTGGATACCAACAGGTCAGTGATAACGTCGTGGTAGTAGTGTATTATATAATAAACGGTGTATAAAGATGATGGTAGTGCCGTTCGTCAGAAGTGTTGGTCGAACCACTGCAGCGTCTGGAGCAGTTCGTCTGCGATGGACTCCGCTGCATGTTGCTGCTGCTGTTGTTGTTGCGGTGGTGATGGCGCTGGGGTGTTCTCGTCTTCTTCTTCGTCGTCGACTCTGCCGAACTGTTTGAAATTGTGCTTGTTGGGTGAGTGGTCGCTCTGCGGTTTCGGGACCGTCTCTTGCAGGACCGCTGTTGCCCGCTGTAGTTTGAGCACGCCGAACTTGTTCACCATCTTGATGCACCAGTAACATTGTTTGAGCATTACGGGCTGGTTCTCCGGCGGGTTCCCCTCGAGCTCCTGCCAGAGTTGCATGAGTTCCGCCAGCACTGCTGCGTACTGTCTCTGTTGTACCCCGCAGGAGACGAGGACGATACATGCGAGGGAGCAAGTGAACAGCAGGGACAGGTGCGACCACCAGGGGATTCCGAATTCCCCGCGGTGTACGAGTCTCTTTATCAGTGCCGCCGTGGAATGGCACGTCTCCAGCAGCCCCTGGTAGTCCATGGGGACCGGTTGTAATTGGGATATGGGCCAGTCGGCGACTTGCTTCGTCGGAGACAGCAGTGGGAAAAGAGTGCGCAGTTCCCAAGTGAGTTTGACGTCCAAGTACGTGAGTGTTGGCTGCAATTGTAGTACCGTGTCACGAGCTGATCCCCGTGCGTGGTCCGTATACCACTGGTGCAGTTTGTCCCTGAGCACGATTGTCTCTGTGAGCCCCACTTCTTGGTCCTCACCACACTGTTGCAACTCGTCGATGATGAGTGCGAGTTGTAACATCTCGAGAGTCTCCCCCTGGAACCACTCGTCCTGCTGGGGCCCCGGTGGCTTCAACTTCGTGATGGAGATCGGGCAGGCCCCCACTTTGCCCAGCTGGTGCGAGACGATTTTGTCCACGGTGTACACTGTCCAGAAGCAATGGTAGTACTTCCCCGTGCTGTGGGGTGCGCCCGTTTGTTCCCCCTCTGCGTCCACTTGTTCCGGTTTGGCCTCCAAGTTGAGGGACATCCCCCTGCACATGGCGACTGCCCTTGCGAGCGCCGCGTAGCAACTTGTCTGTCTGTAGCAGCACCTGAGGTACGCGGCGATGAGCAACCAGGACTGGATCAGTTCTACGGACTCCCACTCGAAGCTGAACTCCGAGACGACCGCGTAGCTGTGGTTGAACAGCGCAGTCTCGTCGATCCGCTGCGGCTGCGGCGCCGGGGGTGGCCCGCCGCCGCCGCCGCCGCGGTGTCTCTGCGCGGTGATGGCCATCACGTACCCCATTGCGTTGAACAGCGAGTTGGCGTCCGCAGCCGAGTCCCACTGCGACCAGAACACACGCTCGTTGACGATACTGAACAGCGGGTTGATGTGGTCGAAGTAGTGCTGCACCAGAGGTCTGAGTTCCCTGAGCCGTGGTCTGCGGGGGGCAGTACCGTTGGGCTGCAGCGCAAACGCCAAGAACGCGCCGCCGGCGAGGTTCCACCCGTAGTTCTGCACGCTGGGCAACTGCAGGTCCTCTGCCGTGGCCAGGGACTCGGGCAACTCGGCGAGCACGCTCTCGCAGAAGTAGAAGGGCAGGATGTCCTGGTACCTCCTGTGGAACCTGAACTTCGAGAACGAGAACCGGAGCCAGGGCGACCCGTCGCGCAATTGCGCTGGCGCTGGGGCCCTTGGACTCTCCGAGGCACGGGCAGGCATCTGCGCCTGCGCCTGCCACTTGGCATACCGGCAAACGCGGTCCGTCCTGGCACACCTGCTGCAGGGCTGCTTGCCGTCGCACTTGAGCTTCCGCCGCTGGCACACGGCGCACGCGGCGCGCACCCTCCGCACCACAACCTGCTGCATCGACTCCTGCTCCTCGTCGACGGAGTTTCGCGAACTCCTATTGCTGGACGGGGTTCTCCTATTTCTCGAGGAAGCCGGCTCGAGGTCGCGATTATATAAGGCATCGCGTGTGGAGGGCGCTGGTTCTCGGGTGCGGGGCGTGTGTCTGGTCCGTGCCGTGTTGGTTGTTGGTCCCGCCATGTCGACGTCCCGGTGGTGCAGCGCAGGCCGGCAGCGTTATTTTGGTTTCTGAGCGATGGACTTCTACAGCGGTGCGACGGACGGCCAGCAGCAGCAGCCGCACTCGCAACAGCCGCAACAACACTCGCAGCAACAGCCGCAGCAACTCTCCCAGCAGCAGCAGCAGTACTACGCTGCACAGCACCAGCCGCTCGCGTACCAGTACTACGCTCCAAGTTCTACTTCCCCACAGCAGCAGCAGAACGTGCAGCACGCGATGGCAGACGTCAGTGCGTGGCAGTACGGGCCCCTGCTGGACTCCGCTACACAGAATTCGTATACATACCCGGGTTTCCAGCAGCAGCAGCAGCAGCAGCAGCAGCAGAGCGTGCAGTCTGCCCCCGCAGGGACGCCTGCGGGCAACACGCTGACGACGACCCTCTGGGAGGACGAGAACACCGTGTGCTACCAGGTCGAAGTCAACAGCGTGTGCGTCGTGCGCCGCGCGGACAACGACTTCGTCAACGGGACGAAGCTGCTGAACGTGACGCGGATGACCCGTGGCCGCCGCGACGGGATCCTCAAGGCGGAGCGCACGCGGCACGTCGTCAAGATCGGCGCGATGCACCTCAAGGGCGTCTGGGTGCCCCTCGACGCAGCGCGCGCCATGGCGCACCGCGAGCAGATCGCGGACCTCCTCTACCCGCTCCTCGAGCAGGACATGGTCCGCTACATCAACACGCACCCGGGCCAGGTCAACCTCCTCCACAACGGCTTCTACCGGTAGCGTTACGCTGCCAGGCCCGCACCGTCCCAGGCCCGCACCGTCCCAGGCAGAACCCCCAGGCAGAGGCCCCAGGCAGGGCCCGCCCGGAGGCTCTGCCCGGAACACCGATATCTCCCGCCCGCAGATTTCGCCCCCAGGCTGCGGGCGCTCGTTTAGCCCCCCCGCCTAAACGAAAAAGGGACGAAGACAAAGAGGAAGAAGCGCAAGACGGTGTCTCCGGAACCGATAGACGCAGTGTCGCCTTGTATCGGTATTGTGCTAGCGTTACCTGATCACTGTGCATACACGGATATACTCATATATATATAGGGTGAGGGAAACAACCCCTGTGCAATTACGTATAATATTCTTTCGTTGTATCTTCCTCTGTCACCACTGCTGGACACCAATACAAGCAATGAATAACGTTACTGCTGCTGCTGCTGCTGCTGCTGCTACGGCGGGTGATGCCGCCGCGGGCGTCGCTGGGATTTCGTACTGGAAGCTGCTCGCTACTTTCACCGTGCTGGTGCTCGTATGGGACCAGATCTCGTACATCCAGAAGAAGGGGTCCATCGCAGGGCCCAGGTTCAAGATGTACCCGATCATCGGCCCCTTCCTGGAGTCCCTAGACCCGAAATTCGAAGAGTACAAGGCGAAATGGGACTCCGGGAAACTGTCCTGCGTATCCATCTTCCACAAGTTCGTCGTCATCGCCTCGGACAGAGACCTCTCCCGGAAGATCTTCCAGGCGTCGCAGTTCGTGAAACCTTGTGTTGTCGACGTCGCCGTCAAGATCCTGAGACCGCAGAACTGGGTGTTTTTGGACGGGAAGGCGCACACGGACTACAGGAAGTCCCTCAACGGGCTGTTCACCAAGACCGCTCTCGCCCAGTACTTGCCCTCGCTAGAGATCGTCATGGACAAGTACATGGACAAGTTCGTCGAGTACTCCAAGGAGAACAACTACGAGCCCCGCGTGTTCTTCCACGAGATGCGCGAGATCCTGTGTGCCGTCTCCCTGCGTGCGTTCTGCGGGAACTACATCACGGAGGACCAGACGAGAAAGATCGCCGACGACTACTACCTCGTCACCGCGGCATTGGAACTTGTCAACTTCCCCATCATCCTACCCTTCACAAAGACCTGGTACGGGAAGAAAACCGCAGACATGGCCATGAAGATCTTCGAGAACTGTGCACAGCAGGCGAAGGACCACATCGCGGCAGGCGGGGAACCCGTCTGTGTCATGGACGCCTGGTGTAAGTTGATGCAGGACGCCAAAGAAGACGACGACGAGGAGGCCCGCGTGTTGCACAGACAGTTCTCCAACAAGGAAATCTCGGAGGCCATCTTCACGATGCTGTTCGCCTCGCAGGACGCCTCCTCCTCACTGTGTTGCTGGTTGTTCCAATTGATGGCAGACAGACCAGACATCTTGGCAAAGGTCAGAGAGGAGCAACTCGCCGTCAGAGGCGGGGACCCAACGAAGCGCGTGGACTTGGACATGATCGAGGAAATGAAGTACACGTACATGGTCATCAAGGAGACGCTCCGCTACAGACCTCCAGTCATCATGGTCCCCTACGTCGTCAAGAAGAAGTTCCCAGTCACACCAAACTACACAGCTCCAAAGGGCGCCATGCTCATCCCAACACTGTACCCGGCACTCCACGACCCAGAGGTCTACGAAAACCCAGACGAGTTCATCCCAGAGAGGTGGGTCGAGGGGTCCAAGGCCTCAGAGGCTAAGAAGAACTGGCTCGTGTTCGGCTGCGGACCACACGTCTGCCTCGGCAGAACCTACGTCATGATCACCTTCTGCGCTCTGCTCGGTAAGTTCGCCATGTACACCAACTGGGAACACAAAGTCACCCCGCTCAGCGAGAAGATCAAAGTATTCGCTACCATCTTCCCCAAGGACGACTTGCTCTTGAACTTCAAGAGAAGAGATCCAATCACGGGTGAAATCCACGAGTAAGGGGGGAGGGTCTCTACAAACAGAAAATGCCATGACACATGCAGTATTGGGGGGGGAAGAATCTCTTATGAAAGCTGGAGAGGAACTCTCTCGTCTACTTGACACATTATCTTCTATTTTACAGATTATATATATATATATTTATTAGTATTTATGTCAGAAAGAATGTAACTAACTAACCGCTAAGGTATCAGTCAAACTTGATCTTCTTCCCGGAGAATTTGGCGTTCTTCAGTTTCTCTTCAGCGAGTTTCTTAGCGACCCACGATGGGTGATCCTCCGCACGAGCAACAGGCGCACCACTGGCGGCGCCCGCTGCATCGCCGCCCGTTGCGTCGCGAGGTCGTCTCTCCCCCAGGGCTGTCAAGTTAGCGTTCGTTCTCGCCTCACGCTTCGCCACCCGCTGCTCGTACTCCGCTTGCCGCTTCTCGCGCTCCTCCCGCTGCTTAGCATACTCCCGCTGCACGTGTGCCGCCTGCGTCCCGTACTTCTGCTCCCAGATCTTACGCCTCGCACGCTGCCCACGCCGGTTCTTCCGCTCCGGTTTGTTCGACAGCTGCTGCCGAGCAACCAGGTCCTCCTCCGCAGAATCGTCCTCCTCCCCGCTGTAGTAGCCGGCCATCAGCTCGGGCAGTTTCCGCTTCTGTCCAGAACTCTCCACCTCAGAGGAAGATTCGTCGGACTCGTCGTCTGTGCCAACGAGCATGTCCGCGTACTTCTCCAATTGTTCTTCCGTGTGCTCCACTGGTTCCTCCTCCTCCTCCTCGCTGGTACTCCCCTCTGTGTCGTCGTCCACTTCATTCTCGCCCTCCGGCTTGTCGCCGTCCCTCGCGGTTCTCTCTCTCCGGTTATTCAGAAACAGATCCATCCCATTGTCAAACGTCTCCAGTATGCTCTTCACCCTCTTGTCGTTGAACAGCACGCCGTGCAACTTCACACCGCCGTCCATCGGGCAAACAACCTCGTTCCAAACCCGGCCAGGGTTGTACACGTGCGTCTTCTCCCTCAACGCGACGAAGTACTCGTGATCCTGCGCCCACGGCACACCCTTCCCGACTTTCCCCGTCGCCACTTTGATCGCTTTAGCCTTCACCACCAGCGGGACGAACTCGTCCATCCGCGTACCGCCAACAGGAGTTGCAACTTTCGCACTCTCACTCATCTGCCGGGTCTTCTTCAACAGGTGCACCCGTAAGTGTTTCTCCAGCGAGTACACCTTGTTCTCGAAAATGTGCAACCGCAACGCATCCAACTCCCGCAGAAGCTCGTCAGCATCGCCGCCCAACAGCTCAGAGACTCGTCTCGACGTCCTCTTGCCCTTCGCAGTGAAAAATTTGCCTGTCTGCGCCAACCGCGGCCGGAATTCACCCAGCGTGCCCGCGGCGTGGTGGTACCGGTACTCCAGGTGGTCCAACTTCAACGTCAGATTCTCCCTGGCCATTGTTACACGTCTTAGCGAGCTGCCCTCCATCGCATCGTCCCTCGATGCCCTACAGCTCTGCCATTTTAAACAGTACCGGATTTTGTGACAGAGAAAATTTTCCAGCGATGGGAAGCGTTTCACGCCGCGGTGTGTGGGTGTTGCCGGACACCTGGCGCGGACTACGTCGCGGACGAGTACTAGACGTCTGTAGTGTTTACCGTTGAGCAAGAATCAGACTGACGTGCAAATCGTTTTATTGAGTCGTATTCCTCATGGGGGGCTTTCGCCCGCCAGGTCGGATGATCGCTGTTGCTAGAACAGCTCTCGAGTGACAAGTGTCATCATCTTCAAGAAAAGAAAATAGTGTAAGCATACGAGTGCGTTGCAAGGTGTGTGTGTGTCGGTTGTATCAGTTGTCTAAACGCCCTGTCACAGGCTGGTATCATCAACGTTTGGCTCTAAACATTGAGCCAAACACAGTTGACCGTCGTGATAAAATAGAATCATCATAAACACAACTAACATGCAAGTGGGGATGGAAATAACAATAATAGTAGTAGTAGTAACGTTACGGTGTGTGTCGTTGCGAACATCAGACATGATTTTCCCATTATCGTTCATCAGAAGCCGTAAGGCCTCCTAAGACATATGCTTGTCTATAAAAATGAGTAAATTGATTCATCCTCTGCAAGATGACTGACAAGATGGGGGCGGGGACTTGTTGGAAATAAAAGTGGTAGTTGGATTGATCAGAAATGCATGAATGGTATTAAAAATAGTTGTGTCTTCACGGTTTTAGATCAGACTCGTCATCTATAAGTTGTCTCATCATACAAGCCAACCAATAATTTTGTGGAAATACATTACTGTGGTAGTCAAAATCAGTTGCGTGGGGTTTCTAAGCCCACTGAAAAGCATTGTCACTCATGAATATATTCAGTGCCCAGTGCTGTAACTCGTCATTTTAAACTAAGCAGTGTCCGTCCTCCCATTTCGGAAGGCGGGACAGATGTTCCCAAGAGTGGAAATGAAAATAATACGTTTTGGTTGAATCAGAAATAGTGCAAAAACGTATCAACATACAATATTTGTTAAAATACTATTCAGCCAGTAATTCCAGCTTTTGTTTTTGTTGTGATCATCATATTAGAAAGAATACCAAAACGTAAAAAACTTTCATCTCCTCTTCAAAGAAAAAAAATTGTCCTCGCGATCCCATGAAAATAAAGCGGTAGTAGTAGTAGTAATAGTGGTGGTAATTCTATTCCATTTCCTCAGCTCGAATAGTCAATTTCTAATCATAAAAGGATTCAGAAACTCTAGTTTGTAAATTTAATGATTTTTGGTCATCAGCGGAAACGATCGATAGGAAATAAAATAATCACCAGTGGAGACCAAAATGCTAATGGCTTGGTCTACTGCCTTATGCCAACCGACAGCAGACAAGAGAACCAGCACCGAACGGAATGGACCTGCGTCCGCCGCTTTTTATATCGAAGATTTGGTCCTCGAGAGACTGGAAAAATTTTCAGTCGTTTTGAACGAAGGCGGGCGCTGCGAGACCTTAGGGCTTTGACCAGTCCGCCCACTGCTGCTTCACACTGTTCACAGCTATCAGGAAGCCGCTTGATCTGCACGGTGTCTCCTGCAATTGCGATGTGTTGGTCTCTGTCGCGGTTCCAGGGTCTTGTGTGTCGTTGTGGTCCATGAGTCAATCGGTTACTACGATGGAAAATTCGAAACCAGTCGTGCAGGCTCCTTTGAAGACGCCCGGGCAGCCTGCCGATGCGATATCGCTGCCCTTCGTCGTGCAGTCGATGATCCTGTTCTGCACGCTGCATATCGCATACGATAAATTTGGGGCGGCGCCCTTCCTCTCCGTGGGGTTCATTGCGCTGTACATTCTCGTACAGTTGTGCATGATGAAGCGAATGCAGTTCGAAATGGTGTACGTCTTCTACCTGCCCTTCATGTTCAGTCTGCTGTTCAACCAGGATTTGTTGCAGACAAATCTGTTGCTCTCCATAAACGTGCTCGGTGGGCCCGTATACACGAGGCTCGCCTCGCAGCTGTTTCTCACAATGTGTCTGCTCGCCGGTGATGTCAACCCAATGGTCTGCCTGCTGGCCGTCTTCGTCAACATGGGGTTCTGCTTCGTGCTGTCCAAAGTGAGCCGCTTGGAGAGTCTGGATTTTGTCGACTGCAATATCTTCAGTCTGACTTTGACCAACGTGCTCTTCTTGGAGAAAGTGCACAAACAGCAGCATAGTTTACCCTACGAGGTTCTGTGGGGGACTCTGGCTGCGTTCCTCTGCACAGTCGCGATCAACTACATACTGGCGACCATCGTGAACGATAACAAACTGTTCGTCTCGATTTTGGTGCCCGTAGTGTTTCTGGTGTGTTTCCCCCTGCTCACAAACACGTTCATTGACTCGCTGCCGGAATCGCCAGTTATATGGCTGTACCATTACATCACCGCATCGCAGACTAGGATGCAAATTTTGGGGATTTGGCTGCTGTTTCTAATGGTGCTCATCCCAAACGTCCTGCTGTTCAAGTCCAACTTCTCCCTGAACACGTCCAGGAAGATATGGCATTTCCTCATTTTACTGCTCGTGATCCAGCCATTCAGCTGGGATCCAACGTTCGTCAAGATCGCACTCTCGGGCACCATTGTCCTCTTCCTCGCCGTGGAGTACGTTCGGTACTTGAAGTTGCAACCGTTCGGTAGACAAATTGACGAAAAGTTGCGCTCGTTCGCGGACTTCCGCGATGACAGGGGACCCATCATCATATCGTACGTGTATCTGATTTTGGGCATTTCCACGCCACTGCTGATCTTCGATTCCCCAGTCGGGCTAATAGCGCTCGGCGTTGGAGATTCAATGGCATCCATAATTGGGAAACGCGTCGGGAAGTGGAAATGGTCCGGGATGAAGAAGACAGTGGAGGGCACAGCGGCGTTTATCCTGTCCACTTTCGTAATTGGTGTAATAGCGAAGTGGTACTTGGGATACTTTCAAGATTTGACGGTTTCGAACTGGCTCGTTGTTTGCTTCTTATCGGGAGTTTTAGAGGGGAACAGCGAACTGAATGACAATATATTGATTCCAGTGTTTATGTTGATCTGTGAACAATTATTTACAGTTGCATAATATTCTACAGAAGAGGGGTTAAAGATACATGTTTTTTGTACATAGAGAATAGACAGATACAAGGAAACTAAGCGGGCTTGACGGGGGGAACAATGGCCAACTCCACCAGTTCTTAACTCAGAAGCATCTTATTTCTTCGAGTTCTTCTTCTTGTTTTTGGGCTTGGAGTTCTTCGAACCTTTCTCCTCATCACCTTCAATGAAACTTAACAATTCATCCACAGACTTGTCAGCAAGCTCAGGGTTTGGCTTTTCCCCCTTCTTGGCGTGATGGTTTTTCTTGCTCTGGTAAGGTTTACCGCTGGCAACATCATTTTGAGCTGTTTGTAGCATCTTCTTCTGGTGCAAGTCCTTGATCATGTTGCTCAACCCGTTAACCCATTGCTTCGAAGAAGCAGTCGTAGTGTGGTTGCTCCCCAGTTCATTGAAGAATACGTCCTTTGCGTAAGAGATATGTTCCAATGCGGCACGGTAGTCCTTGAGAGTAGCGTACAAGTTACCCAAATGAGACTCAATGTATGCGTACGAGATGACTTCTTTACCGTCCCATTCCACAACAATTTCACACAACTTGGTCAGCACTTCAATGGCCAATTGCGGATTTTCTAACCCTAGGGCTATCTGCTCCAGTTGATTGTAAATAGTGGTGATAGTTGGGTGGTGGAACTTGTTGATACGGTAGGCATTCAATGTAGTCATGATTCTGTCGCAAATCAAGGTTGCATTGTATGGACTGTCGTTGGAAATCTCCAACAACGCCAGGTTGAACAGAGACCTTAGCATTTCAAAGGAGTCAACACCACAGGTTCTTTCGTAAATCGTACAAGCTTTACGGCAGAACGCGACGGATTCAGGAAGGAATCCCATCTTACTGTAGATACTGGCCATCGAGGTGTACTTCCTGGCAACATCAGTATGGATGCCACCTTGGATATCCTCCAAAATGGCAATACCTTGAGCCATCAGCGTTAACCCCTCAGACTGCTTCTCCTCCGTGATCAGCGTTGTACCGTTGTTCCAGAAATTGTCACTTGTCTTAGAACTGTACTTTGAGGTCTTGATACGTGGGATGATTGTCAAATCTTCCTTAGAGAAAGTGGTGATAGGGGCAACCAGCTTCTGCTTGCTCTTTTTATCTTGGGAAGACTTGTAAGTTTCAAATTCTTCCAAAGTAAAGAAGTAATCCTTGTTTAACCATTGGATACCAAACCTATACGAAATTTCTCTCATTAGCATGTAGCGGTTATTCAAATGTTCCTTCAAGTCATCCTCGCTGAGCTCATAACGGAAACGAACGCGGATTTCTTTGACAATGGACGAGACTAAACTTTCCCTCGTCAACTTCGAGAAATCATAGTGGTCCACTGGGTAAAACTCGTCGACGAATTCAACAGTTGGGGTCTCGTTGTATTCGAATCCAAAAAGCAGGTTGAAAACGTAAGCGACCAATGACGTGACGGCAACGACGGGGATAAGCTTGGAGTGGTGTCTCAGAATATGTTTTGTGGCACGCGCAATCATCTCGACCTCAGAGACCTTGATTAGGGGCACCAACGCATCCCTGTTGACGACAAATGGCTCTCCGTTGGTTGGTTTTCTGATTTCATTATCGTCCAATTTCAAGTTTTCCTTCAAAGCTGCTGGCACATCTTTGCCTGCCTCGACGTACTTGTTGATCTCCTCTTGTCTTTCCTTGATCATCTTTTCAATCTTTATCAAATATGATGCTTCCCAGTCCTCATAATCCTTGTTAGAAATGGCAATTTCCTTCAGTTTTTCCTTATGTTCTGCGATTTGCTCGCTCAAGTTCGCCTTAGCCAAAGCGGCAAACTTACCTAGATAACGCAGATTTATACCATTATTGTGCAGAGTTTCGACCAAATGCTCGCCGCTGTATGGTGGCGAGACGTTATCCTTCAAATAGTCGTCCAAAACATTTGGCAAGACAGTTTCCACTAAGTAGTTGGACATTTCATCAACAGCGGCATCTTCGACACCCTCTGTTTGGTATGCATCACTGTTGTAGGAAAATTTATTCTCCTCTAATGCCTTCTCATAATCTAGGTTTTCAGTGGCATCCACTTTGGCCACCCACCATTTCTCAACCAATTCAGGACGCAACAACGTTTGTCTGTGTGGATATCTTTCCGATTTGTCTTGGACGTTGTCAAAGTTTTCCCTGGCAAATTTGACATCCAAGGGGTACGTGTTAGCTAAGTCCATGATGTAGCTTCTCTTATCGGAGCCGATGATACCCTTGGATTGCGAGGAGAAACAGACATCGCTCTCATCCGCTTTCTTCAAATGGAAAAGCTTAACGAATTTTTTACTCAGCAGGTTGTCGAAATCTTCATCCTTGACGACTGTTTGAGATGTCTCATCCAACCCGTACTTGATAACGATGTCACTTTCCAGGTCGCGCATGTCGTTTTCCCCCGTGGCGTCGTTTTTGATGTTTTCGACGCCCATGTTTGTTAGCAAACCGGGGACAGGTGTTTGGGCAAGCACTCTTTTACCAGCCAAATCGATAACAGTGGTCAACAAATATCTTACATCTGTGATCTCGTTCTTGTTCAACATTGAGATAGTCAAAAGGTCTTGGTTAACGGCGATTCTGGCAGCCTCGTCACCACCTTTATCTTGATAAGTCCCCGTCACATCGTTGACGAAGGAGTAGAAGATGTTATCCTTCAAGAAAATCTGCTCCAGCTCAGGGGCATCAGGGTTCATTGGAACCAAGTTGTTGTACATTATCGCCATGGCATCCTTAGTGGCCGCTACAGAGAACTCATGGATCAATTTCGCCAACAGCCTTTCCGTTTCAATTTTGGCTGGCAGAGTCTCGGTGGGTAGATCCTTGATGGCTTGGAACTCATCGTTGAAGTTTCTGATAAAGGAAACGGACCCATCATTGGCTTCGCATTGCAACGTGAAATAATCGCCAACCAATGCATTAGGGTTGTTAGAGATCAACCAAGGCTTGTGCAAGAACGATGTCTGTGGTTTAACGTAGGTGACGGCCTCCAGTTTCCCCAATTTGGATTCCATCTGTTGGACATGGGACACAAATTTCTTGGAGTGAGCGGCGAGCAGACTGAATAGACTGTAATGGGTGTCGTTGCGGAAATGTGTATGCTCGTCGCTAGGTTTCCTCTCAGGGTCGAACTTTGTCGAGGAACACTTGTTGATAAAGAACCCAGATGGGACAGCGGTGATTTGGAAGTTTTCATTTTCCAAAGTAGCAATCTGTAAGTACAACAAATGTCCCTTCGACTTGTAATGTGCTGGGACTGGGTTGTACTGTGATAAACTAATGGAACGAACGCAAGGGGTGATCAATTTAGCCTCCGCAGCAAGCAATTTTTTCACAGAGCAGTCACCAACATTGGAAGTAATCTCACGGACTAGACTAGCCGTTTTAGCCTTTTCTTCGTCAGAAACGTGGAAGATATTCTTTTTTTTCTCCTCCTCCTCCTCCTTCTTCTTACCATCCTTCTTATTGATGTCGACTACTTCCTCCACGTCATCCTTCGATTCAACATTCTTATCTCTGATATCTGTTAGTGGCAAGAATGGGAATTTAGGACCAGTGGAGACTGCAAACTCAGAGATGCTGTCATCCGTCTCGGAGATAAATCCGATAAAATCACGCAGCACCATCACATGCTTCAAAGCTTCCCTTGCCGTGTACGGTTTCAATTGAATGGCGAACTCGACAGAATCGGATTTTTCAGATATCAGGCCGCTCAAAGTCTCCGCATCGGTTAGCACACGATCGTTATGTTTCAAATCGATGTTGGTCAAGTACTTCGTCTCTGGAGATAGAGCCAATACATCCAGCACGGTTTGGATCTTGGTCTCCCTGTTGAATTGGATAGTGATTTTCTCGGCCTTCTTATTCGAATGGTTGCCAGACACAGCTGGCAATTTAATATTAACCTTGATGTTCTCGTTAGCAGGAGCTGAAGAGGACATTTTGGTGGTTTGAAAAAAGTCTCTTCTCAAGGGTTTTTTTCAAGTGCAAAATAATATATTTACAGGTGGATATTATTATTCAGAATCAGTACTTGTAGAGTCTCAGAAACAAACGTCAATTGCAATATAACAACTCTCTACGGGACTCTCCCACTGTCTGAGTTCCCTTCTATTGGTTAACATCGACGACAAATGAAGATTTGAAGAAAAAAAAGTGAGTGTGTCACTTTGTACGTGGAATGCGCTTAACCGTTCACCCAATGGTACGTTACCGTCAATTGGGTTTGACGACTACGGTACTTAGTGGTTGTGGACGACGCGAGGTTGTTGAAGTCGCAGTTAGACGGCAAAAAGAAGGACGGTTCCTCCGATCCGGGGAGTCGGACCCCGGTCTCCACGGTGAAAGCGTGATGTAAAGCGTACACAAAGCGACCTGACTCCGTTCAGTCGCACATAGATAGCCTGCCAGCGGTGTCTACGGGCTGTATTTGTAGTGATTAACCTCTTTACTGACTGGAGAAATACCATGTAGTTTTATATAGAAACGGGGAACATACCGAGAGTGTGATCTAGCTTTTCTTTCCTGTATACGCAACTATGTGGGTTCTACTGTATCACTGTAATGTCTCTTTACGTATGCAAGAGACGCTATTGGGTTTGATCAGGGACCGGTGTAGCTTCAATGCTGGAGAACTTGTGTCTATGTTCGTAGCAGCTGTCTGGTTGGCGAGACAATTCTCTATTTTATGGTTTTTGTTTATAGGTTTTAAGAAGGATTTCGATATTAATGGCATTTGCTCAAGACTTAAAAGATGAAATCAAGAAAACCATCAGGAACTTTACAAAGAGATGGGCGATTGAGTTGGCTTGATCCAGTAGTACACCATCGAATTTACACCCAGCTCATCTCTTACTATGACGTAAAGTGCCTTGTATCAGCACTCCCCCCCTTATAGTTTTAACCTTTATAGTTACATCAGAGGACTCATACTATTCTGACGACAAGCTACTGGTCCTACAGGTCCCCGATGGATTCAGCATTACAACTACACTTTGCAACCCTGAGACTGAACAATCCCATCGGTGAACACACGAAGGGTAATGGGAGTCCCCCTCTCGCCATCGTGTAAACCCTCCCCATAACTGCCACGGTCGTTTGGGTTTACCATCAGTTTAGTAGCACCCCAGAAGCTTCCATCGTGTTCTAAATGGATCTGGCCTGACTATGTGCAGAAAGTGAGGAGACGGGGCAACACTTTCCCATTACGTTTCAGGTAGTCTGAGACACACCCTCAAGAATGTGTTTACTACCATCACGCTTAGGGTACAGCCTTCAAATTACAAGTGTCATTCACTAAGGGTTGGAGGGCGTGAATGGAACCCCTAGGGAGAGGAGCTACTGCTGTTCAATCTTGCACCACGTTTTTTCAAGAAGTTCCGTTGCAACCGTGATGATGGTCTACACATGCCCGAAAGGAGAGTAGTAAATCGCGCAGGGCTCGAAGAAGGAGGTTCTCTCTCGTACAATCTTCAAAGAACTCTGCAAAGGGTGAAGCAACACGTAATGGACCAGCCCAGCCCAGTTCAACGCAGCAACTCCAGACACCGCTGCAAACAACCCCCCCACACCCTTCTCTGATGGTTAACCTTGACGTGGCCTCTCTGGGGCTGGTGCTGGGTGCGAGGGTGGTTGGATTCAGGTGACGGAGTTTGTGTGGGTTTTCGGTTGCATGATTTTCTGTTCACGGTTGCTCGTTGCGAGATTTTTCTGTTCCTGGTCCTTGTTGCACTGACACATCCCCGTCGGGCGACCAGAATCTTTGATAGTCGACGCTTTCAGTATCTGCACCACGCCATCCGGGAAGAGTGGAAGCCCGTTTTCCCTTTTCCCTCTCTGGTTTGGTTTTGGTTCTGGTTTTGGTTTGCAGTTTCCTGGTGTGAGTGAGTTCTTGCCAACAAATGGTTTGAAGTGATTCCCTTCACATATAAAAATGGGGGGCACAGACTCTTTAACGTATCCAGTTGTCTCTTTCGTATTCCTTCTGTTCAACACTGAAATACACCAGAGACAATTCCAAGTTTCGTATCACTTCATACAACAACAACAAATCTAATTCAACATGAGTATCAGAGTTGCCATTAACGGTTTCGGTAGAATCGGTAGATTGGTTCTAAGAATCGCTTTGTCCAGAAAGAACATCGAGGTTGTTGCCATCAACGATCCATTCATCAGCAACGACTATGCTGCCTACATGTTGCAATACGACTCCACCCACGGTAGATACAAGGGTAAGGTCACCCACGATGACAAGCACATCATCGTTGATGGCCACAAGATCTCCACTTTCCAGGAGAGAGACCCATCTAACCTGCCATGGGGTTCCCTAAAGATCGACATCTGTGTTGACTCTACTGGTGTCTTCAAGGAATTGGACACTGCCCAGAAGCACATCGACGCTGGTGCCAAGAAGGTTGTCATCACCGCCCCATCCGGTACCGCCCCAATGTTCTGCATGGGTGTCAACGAGGAGAAGTACGCTGGCCAGACCATCGTTTCCAACGCCTCCTGTACCACCAACGGGTTGGCCCCAATGGCCAAGATCTTGGACGAAAACTTCGGTATCGACGAAGGTTTGATGACCACCGTCCACTCCATGACCGCCACCCAGAAGACCGTCGACGGTCCATCCCACAAGGACTGGAGAGGTGGTAGAACCGCTTCCGGTAACATCATCCCATCCTCCACCGGTGCCGCCAAGGCCGTCGGTAAGGTCTTGCCTCAGTTGCAAGGTAAGTTGACCGGTATGGCTTTCAGAGTCCCAACCGTCGATGTCTCCGTCGTCGACTTGACCGTCAAGTTGAACAAGGACACCACCTACGACGAAATCAAGAAGGCCTTCAAGAACGCCTCCGAGGGTAAGTTGAAGGGTATTGTCGGCTACACCGAGGATGCCGTCGTCTCCTCTGACTTCATTGGTGACCAACACTCCACCATCTTCGACGCCACTGCCGGTATCCAATTGTCTCCAAGATTTGTCAAGTTGGTTTCCTGGTACGACAACGAGTACGGTTACTCCACCAGAGTCGTCGACTTGGTCGAACACGTCGGTAACTAAACGGATAACTGATGATGATGATATATATAAATCTTTTCTTTAACGAGTATATTTAGTTATATAGAGTTTAACCGCACCATGAGTTGAAAAGGCAAACACCAAGACTGACTTAGACAAATACCAGGCCAGACTCACAGTACCGCCAGGACAGCGTTCTCAGTACCACAGACTCTTGTCCGCCCGTCTCCCAGATCATTATTCACCAACTGCAATGTAAAATGGCCAGAAACCAACCCACAGCTCTTTGCAATTATCTTCACAGGGCATCCTACATTATATGGGTTTCTTTTCCATAATTAAGCTGAAAATATATATGAGTAAAGCGGTGAGGGTGAACATCGTCACTGAAGGGAAATGCAGACCAATGACAGAACCTAAGACTTATATCCAGGGGTGCGATGCCTTCCGTTTGGCAGGCCGTGCTCAACAACCATTGGGCTTAGGGTGACCTCTTTGATGCTCCATCCCGGCGTGTGCAAGACAAATGAAACGTCTCACTACTACCAAACAATGACTAGGAACCACCATTTTCATTAGACAAGTGTACCGACTCTTGCATGGGAGTCAGTTGATAAATTGGAAGCTTCAATTTTGACGAAGGAACCATCGTGACAGAACCAAAACAGTTATGGGAGAAACAAAACTGCGGTTGTGTTTCCTGGTACTAACGCAACTCCGGATTGTTCCTTTCTATAACACAATAACATATATGTTTGTGCTAAGCGCTATTCTTATTTACACAGTTTGACGCTGAATAACTTCAGCGTTCTGTCTTTTCCTTGGTCAAATATTCGCAAGAGGAGGTTCAGGATTGTGAGACCTCACGAATGGGGGACTCCATTATCACGTTAAACTCTCTCCAATTGTAACAAAAACGGACAAACGAACAGCTCCGCTTCCCTCAAAGAAAAGTACAACCATGGGATTCGATTCGTCGGAAAGTTATTTGTGACACGTCCTTTGTATCTGTGACAACTGAGTCAATATACAGATATATACATCTATACCTTCCAAACAGCCTAGTTACAAACGACGGAGACAGGAAATGATATGTACAAGAATATAGCTTCGCCGAAGTACTGTCCCCCCACCCCAATACTTACCCCTTCCTATCCAGTTTATTGAGTTTCCTAGCCGTCTTGGCGTTATTCTTCGTCTTCTGGCCCCTAACGGGCAAGTGCAAGGCGTGCCGCAGCCCCTCGTACGACCCGATCCGTTTCTTAACTGCAATATTCGCGCGCACGACTGCCCTTGCATCATCCTCGATGGTCATGTGCGACAGCTCACTCGCGATACTGAGGATCTGTGGTTCCGATAGTTGGTGCATTCGCATCCACGGGTAGAACCCGAGCTTTGAACAGACGGTTTCTGCAGTGGGGAGGCCGATCCCGTAGAACTTCGAAGAAAGACCAATCCGCACAACCTCTTTGCCCTTGAATGCCTTGCCGAGGATATGCACCACCATTGCTAGGTTGACAACACTCTGGTAGTTCTCTTTGGGGAGGATGCTTGGAACTGTCGTGATAACGTTGTTTAAGACTTTACATAATAAAAACCGTTAAAGAGTGGGACCTCCAGTTGAAGAAGATGTGTCTGCAATTGATGCCAAACTCAGCAGCCGTGTATATAATACGTGTATAGATGTGGGTAGATGATAGCAGGGGCCACTTTCTGTTAAAATTAGCTGGACGGGTCATCGCTGAGATCCCTGAGCAGTCTAGCGAGTTGTTCGACGTCTAGTCTCTGGATGAAGAGGATCCTGAGCAGGAACAACATGGTGATAAAGCTGGCGAGTCCCACGGGGACGACGCAGAATACGGTGATGTTGTACAAGTCTATAGTTCTCTTGTTCTGGCGGGTGACCGACTTGCGTTTCCTGCCGTTGTTCGCTGCACCAACATACTGCAGATCCGAGGTGAGGTAACTCTGCCATATGTACGCTGCGGTCAGGACACAGCTGATGAGGATCCACGTGTGTAGGTAGTAATCGTTCTCTGGGGACAAAGAACTGAGCAACAGAAGCTCGAAAGTGACGAGGATCAGTGACATCGAGAACATCCTGAGGATAGCGGCCATGGTGGAGTACTTCACGATCCACCGGACCATGAGGGAGTCCAGCGTCGCAAAGGACAGATACAGCGACACGAGGCACCACAGCGAGCAGAGCAAGTACTCCGACGCGCGAGCCGTTATCAGCGTGGTGAGCAGTATACTCCCCGGCGCAACAGAACCAGCTGCCGCACCCGGTACCCTGGACGACGATGACGACGCCCTGTACGCCTGCCAGAAAACGGCAAGCGTGTTCCGCAGCGACTGCGGTTCGTACAGTTGCAACCCACCGCTCTGCAACGACGTCCTCCACGCCCGGCGCAGAGACGAAAACCCGTGGTACAGAGGTGGCAGAAGGGACACGTCCCTGCACACAGCCATTAGCATATGTTGTCTAGCGGTCAGGTGAGCCAACGACAGAGTCTTGAACGATGCATTGGCCTGGTTCCCGTTGCCGCTGCCGCCATTGCCTGCAGCTTTACCAGCCTGCCGTCTCGCAGACACTCCGCTGCCCGCACCAGCATCGGCAGAACCAGCAACAACCATACGGGGGTGTAGACAAGATCTATGCGGTGGAGTGATTAACAAGTGAGGGAGGGCTGATAACCGAGAGCTACGAGGCCAGCAGCAGCATCAACAGCAGCAACAGCAATGACTCGTCGAGACTCTCTTCTGCTGTGATTACTTGAAATTTTTCACTGCGGCTGCCATGGAAACGGCGTATCGGACGGTGATGGGCAGTGTAGTGTCGAGGTTGATGGCCCTGGAGGGTGTTGATGGACCCCGGCGAGTGGGACAGCGATCTGGTGCTTGCTGCTCTGTAGTTTGCAGGTTTCCCCGCTTCTTTCTCTTTCTCTTTACGTAGATCAGGAAGTTTTATTCGGATGGCTGGTTCAGCGAGTTCGATGGGTTAAGAGCCAGCAGAAGCATTCGAGGAACCCGGTGTGTGTATATTAGACCCTGTCGGAGCATCGATAGGTTGATGCCGCAGTGGAGAGGGACAGCAACAGCCCCAAGAAGACGCAATGGCTCACGCAAGCGATCCGTTGCTAGATACGTTCACGAGATGGTCGCAGTATACAGGTGAGAGTGAAGGTGACCACCACCACCGCAGTATACCCTTGCATACGGGGCGGAGGGTCTCCCGGCAAATCGATTTCACCAACCGCAGCGAGTACGAGCAACACAAGTCCCGGAACAAGTTCATATTCCACAGAGGGTTCTCGCTGCGCGGGTCCCAAAGGGAGAAACGGCCCACTCCTCCAGTTCGCCCCAAGTTCCACTCGCAGCAGGGACTGCAGTCGTTCCTGGAGTACGTCGACTTGGAGGAATTGCAATTGCAGGACTCCCTGGTCCAAGAGACACGGAACGTCGTCCCCGTGTTCACCCCAGCGAACATCTACGACAGAAACTCAAAGGTCGGTATATCGAGGGTGATTGCCCCCCCAAGGCCACCGCAGAGAGCACCATCGGTGATCAAGCGGCACGTACTGCCCTCAAGAACACCGTCGGTGAAGTCTACGAGGGGGGGTGCCGGTGCCGGTGCCGGTGCCGTGGTGCTACCACCACGAGCTCAAAATGGACCACGGCAAAGGACACCGCACAGGTCGCACACGATCTCAACGCTACCATCGAGACGCGACCCACCTCTCGTGGGTCTCTGGGCACGGTATCTGGAACTCGTCATCCTCCAGAGAACACAACTCCGCGTCTCGCTTCTCCGAGGTGAGCGTGGAGAACACGAGAGACACGGGGAGAGAGGACCAGGGAACGCAGTGCCGATTACAGTACGCTGACAAGAGGGCAATGAGCCAATGCAGTGATCAGACGCCTTAAAGCACAGAACTATGACGTTGTTCAGATGTTTCTTCTTATTTTATTCAGTTTTGAACTGACGTGAGAGGCAAACTCATCTGTTGAAGAACCAAGTACATCGGTGTGCACGATGGAGTCCCTCTACGATGTGCTAGGTGTTGCGAGCGATGCTTCGCAGAGCGAGATAAAGAAGGCGTACCGGAAACTCGCGTTGCGGTACCATCCGGACAAGAATAACGGGGACGAGAAGTGTCACGAGGCTTTCCAGAAGATATCCCACGCGTACGGGGTGCTCGGGGACGTTGCCCAGCGGCAAAGGTATGACCAGTCTGGCGATGAGAACGAGTCCCTGCAGCCCACGGGTAGTAACGCTGCGGATCTGTTCTCGTCCTTCTTCAACGGTGCGGGTATGTACCCCAGTGGCTCATCGGGTGGACGCGGCCCCAGCAGGGGCCCCAATATAGTCCACGAGTTGAAATGCACTTTGCAGGACCTGTACGGGGGTAAAGTTATTAAACTGGCTTTGAGACGGACTGCACCGTGCGAGAGTTGTTCCGTCGGGGCAGCAAACGTGTGTTCCAGTTGCAATGGGTCCGGTAACATTACGCGGACAGAACGTGTGGGTCCCCTGACGCAGACTTGGTCGTCCACTTGCAACGCGTGTCAGGGCCAGGGCCGGATGCCAGTAGATTGCCCGCAGTGTGGTGGGGCGCAGTATTTGAACGAGCGCGTTGTGTTCAAAGTTGTTGTGAAACCGGGCATGCACGATGGACAGACCATTGTGTTGGATGGAGAGGCGGATAGGTGCGTGAGAGACAGGTTTGGACATCTGACTGTCGCAGAACCTGGGGATGTTGTGATTGTTATTAGAGAACTCGCAGACGCGAAGTTCAAGAGAAGTGTGTTGAACAAAAGGGAGAACTTGTTTGTTGATCGGGTTAAAGTCGACCTCACTACAGCACTTACGGGGGGGAACGTACTCCTTGAAGACCACCCGAGTGGTAATTTAATGAAGATTAATATTTTGCCGGGGGAGTTCTTACCTGAAAATTGTATCAAATGTGTTGAAGGATTGGGCATGCCGATTGACGACACTGGGCAGAGGGGGGATCTGTACATCCGATTCTGCACACATTCATCTCTGCAATTAGAACCAGAGACAATCGATAAATTGAGGGAGGTTCTCCTAAACGATAAATACGTCAAGACGCAACGCGAAAGGGAACTGAGAGACTCCGACGAAAGAGTGGGTGACTGTGTAGAGGTCGAGGAGCACGTACTCAACGGACTACTGACTCCGACAGACAACACCGTACTAGACCAGTTTGTTGCGAGGGACACAGGTGCTGAGAACGAGGGTGCGCCAGAACAGGAGTCAAAGCGTAGAAGCAAGAAGCGGAGGCATTTCAGGTCTCCCTGGGAGGATCCTTCGGACGGGTTTTGGCGCGCCTTTGAGAGCGGGAGACCCGCTATGGATCAGAACAACTGCACCATGGATTGACCAGCACGCTTGCCCTTGCGTTTGCCAGTTATGTAATCGAGGTTTGTCCCGTATAGGTTCATATAGTTGAAAACAAAGGTAGAAATAGAGGACTCGCACACGACTGCTGGCCTATCGAGTAAGTACCTATGTGCAGCAGCAGCGGCAGCAGCAGCTTATCCCCACTATCATTCTATAGGAAGGTCAGTATACCAACGGCTTAACTAATGGATATGCTGCATTAAGGGTCTATTTCCTCTTTTGGAAAAGGGTCCTTGATTGCTGCATAACAGTAGCTCAACGACTGGTTTACGACTGACACTTCAGCGGTCCATACGGAACCCTTGAGTAATCACCGTCAAAGGTTTCTGCATTGACTT